>LGAG01000212.1:512864-527412 GCA_001278395.1 Lerema accius
TTTTACTTTCGTTTCGGCGTGGGTTTCCCGAAGCGAAGCGAGGGCGGGTCCACTAGTGCTAAATAAAATAGTCAATGGAAGCCTTGGAGTAGGTACCCGTATCAAGCAATTTTTAAAAATCTTGCGATTAGGTACTTACCCAAAATTACTTACCTACCTGACGTAATTTTTAAGGCCTCTGGCAAACCCACTTCTTATACCGTTAATTTCAGTTTAAGTCAGGAACAGACACCAGCGAGCTTGGTAGCGAAGACTGGGACTCCACTGAACGTCCGCGACGCCTACAAAGACTCCCGATTCGTGAAGGAAATAGACCCCACTACTGGCACCGTCGTTAGGTCCTGCTTAGCATATCCTATAGAGGACAAGCGAAGTGTTATAGGTAAGAAATCTGTAACTATCATTAATCATACTTGTTATCTAGCGCATTCACTTTTTTAATGGAAGTAGCCGATAGGCAATCAGACGCAGTACGAACTGGTAAATGGTTGGCATGGCCAATGAACAAGACCATAATAAATCCACGGCAGAAACGCTATCAGCCAAGAAACTACAGGAAAACCAGAAAGTGACTTAGTAAAAGTTTATTCACTCTCTTATTGCACACTCCCATGGCTTATGTGGATTGTGAATTGGGACAAGGGCAGGCAGGCCCAGCGTCTTGGTCCCATCTTTGGCTGAAAAGGTCAATCTTGTTTTAATATTTATTTATCGTTCATTATTTCGCTCATCCCAGGTGTAGTTCAGCTAACCAACAAGACGAACGCGAAGCCGTTCGACGCGGACGACGAGGTGGTCTTCAAAGTGTTCGTCAACTATTGCTCGCTCATCGTGCACTTCTATAACATGCAGCAGAAGAAAATCTATCATGTACGCACACACCAAAATATATAATAGACTCCGCCTTCGGTACAAAAAAGCGTAGTCTAAAAAAAATATAGGCAACCTAAATGACAAAAATGCTAATGTTTCCCAAACAACAATCAAATCGACAAAAATTTTAATGAGAACGTACGATTAAATATCTTGGTATTTTGACAATTACCTAGACCCCATCAAGGCAAAGTCATACCTACTCTGCTTCTTCTTATTTCTTGAATCTTTTCTTTAGTCTTAGTTCAATACGGCCTTTGATTATTATTTAGATTTCTATGATATATTTGTTTCTGCAGGAGAATCTGAACAAAGTGTACTCGGAACTCCTGAGCCTCCACCTGAGTCCATGTCGGCATGATATGGACGAGCTGATGGAAACCAATGGCGTCGTGCTGCCTCCTAATAATTTCAGAAGGTTGGTCTACGTTACTTGTAACTTATTGATTATGGTACCTATCCAAACTCGTTCTTGTAATGAATCAGCTAAAGTTTCAAATGGATGGAATGTAAAACTTATCTACTTAATACAAAGTTTTCTAGCTAAGTTTTATTGGTGATGATATCCCGCTTATCACATTACGACCAGTAGTTTAGGAGTTAGCAGGGAACAGATGAACATAAGTAGGTACATATACCTAACTGGTACATACCGATCAAAATCATAAACCTCCTTTTGACTTCGCCGTAGTCCGGTAATTATTTTTGGGATTTACAAAACTTTTATAATTCATACATAGGTTTGGACTTGAGAAGTTAGGTTGATATAGCGGTAGCTGCCCCTTTTTGTCCCTCTCGTCGAAGGCTAATACGCCTTAACAAGCTTTAAAGCTGGAGATGCAATGGTATTTGTTTGTACCAGCTACGACTACCACATCAGCGAAGGCAGCCGCGAGGACATGCCGGGGCTGGTGTGCTACATGTTCGTGGAGACGTTCGCCGACCGGAACTTCGAGCGCGCAACGCTGGCTGACTTCGTGCTGTCCGTGCTCAGCTGTTACCGCCGCAACCCCTACCACAACGCTGAACACGCCTTCTGCTTCACACACACGCTCTTCCTCATACTCAGCAACAACTGCGGATACTTCGACTTCTTTGAGGTGCTGAGTTCTTGTTCTTCTCCATGTCAAAGCATGTTACGGAACGGTAGTAGATTCAAAAAACGACGTGCATTATGTTTATCATTGATACCTAAATGAATTAATGATTTTGAATTTCCAACAGAATTTAAAACTCTAGGTTTCCCTGTACAGTGGGTGCCATGGACGACACGAACACACAAACGTACACCCAGACCGAGAACAGAAATTTCATTTCAATTCAATTTATTATTCAAATTTCGGCCCTGCTGGGAATCGAACCCAGGACCATTTGAACGGCGATCCGGTGTGATAACCATAACACCATACGGGTCGTCAATATCTGTTTGCTTGTTGGTCAGACGGCGGGTCTGATGCTGGCGGCACTATGTCATGACGTGGACCACCCTGGATACAACAACAACTTCCTGACACTCGGCAAGGACCCGTTGGCCGCCATGTACAAGTCCTCCGTGCTCGAGAACCATCATTACTTCCTCACCAAGAAGATTATTGAGGTTCGTTTACATGCTTATAAAGTAGGTATATTTATGTACTTCCTTACATATTTTGTTGTCTACTTGACAATAAAGACATGCAGTCTTGTATGCAAAACAAAAGGTTCCAAGTTGGAAATGCCTGGCTAGGCAATAGGTACTTTCATTTCTTGTCAATACTGTTTTTCTGTATTGATGTTTATGTCAATTTTGAACAAAACAAAAATAAAGAAGTAGACGATCACTTCAAGTTTTAAATTAACGGATAATTACAAAACGTCGTCGAAAGTTTACCTTTAATTTTTCGCTATATTTAAATGTTGCGAAAAATATTCGCTATATTCAATAAAATTTAGCAATTTGACCACATACTTAAATAGCTAAATGTAATTGCAGGATAAGAACCTGCTCGGAAAGTTGGCACTTGTGGACCGGGAACGCATCCTGCATGAGATAAAGTACGACATACTGTGCACCGACCTCGCGGTATACTTTCAGGTAGGTACCTAATACCTACATATTTTTCATGTATCTGGTTCATTATATTTTGTTTATTATTTTTAAGAACTTAATTGTGTTTGCGGTCTTCTCGAAGAACAAAAGGGATTATTGCACCTAAAACAACTACACTGCATTGTAAAGTCTGTATAAGTAGGTAAACATATACATAGGTACGGACAATTTGGTATACCTATTTCATCCAACCCCAAAATCTCTATTTCAGGACCCGATGCTTATTACACCAAATTAATTACCGATTGTATTAACATTAATTTAAAAAAAGAATTCGTCCTAAGCTTGAATTAACCCCTTGGATCTTATAACAGATTAGGTAATATACTTGGGGTAACTAAAACAAATTACAGGATCCAATGTGTAAAGTTAACCAATAACCGCAGGTTCGAGCACAACTAACGCCATTACTAGCTGAACGTATATTCGACTGGACAGACAACGCTCATCGCCGACTACTGAAGGTAGGAACGTCAACAAACTACGATAAGTAGGTACATATCTATTTGCTTTTGAAAATTCCTATTTATATGCTTGCATAATCGTCTTTTCGAAATTCATATTATTTTATTTAAATTTGTCTAATTAAACTCAATAATTTTAGTTTTATTGCATTTTATATAAAGGCATAAACGTGGGAAGTTTAAAATTGTAACACAGCTACCGATTTCAAATTGAATTGTTTGGCAACAAGAGTTTGAATAGGTATGTATAAGTCATAAAATATGTCACATATACTTACTAATAGAATATAACCAGGGCATACTTATGACGACGAGTGATCTGTCCGGGTGTTGCAAGCCTTTCGGCATCTCCAAAGCCATTGCTGAGTCGGTGTACGAGGAGTTCTACCACCAGGTATACTTCATAGGCGCAAACGTCCTAATTCCCGATACTGACCACTTAAAGGATTAGTTTATGGAATAGTATTTTTTTACATTGTTAAGCTATCCGAAGGTCTCTGACATAAAACAAATAACTGCTGAGACCGAGAAATTGAAATGTCCTCGAAAGGACAGAATCGGTTCTTAACACTTTAGCTAGGTACCGTTTGAATGTTGGTCTCCCGAAGTTAGTGATAAAATAAGAAATTAAATACCACTTGCTTCGGTGTAGACAAACATGAAACCTGCAGTGCACCTGAAAACTCTCGATAAAGTTAGGGGGAGATTATGGCCTATACCTCTCACATTGTGACAGACTCGAGCCCAGCTATGGGACGAAGTTTAGATGATGATAATGACTGGTTTACACACACACAATGATAGTGTACTGTGACGTAGTTACTGGTTGTGTGCGACAGGGTGACCGCGAACGTCAGATGGGCTACACGCCGCTCAGCATGATGGACCGGCGGCGCAGCGTCAACCAGCCCGCGGAGCAGATCCAGTTCCTCTCGGTGGTGGTGCTGCCGTGCCTCATGCTGCTGCAGAACATCTTCCCCAACACCAGCCCGCTCACTGACAACTGCAGGTACCATAACCTGACGTGTCCACAAGGCTAAGAATTAGCAGCAACTTGGCCACTTGCCATTTGGCCAGTGTGGTGGATTATGGCCTATACCCCTTTTTAGAAGACCCGAGCCCAGCAGTGGGGCAGTTATAGGCTGTGATGATGATTCAAAGACACTCATGTTACTATTCGTAAAGGGTGCTAAGGTTTTTGAAGGTTGACCCGATCGGGCTGACTCGATGGCCGTCTGTACACGTAACTTTCGCAGATAGTTGTAAAATAGTTTATAATATTTTTCCTATAGAAAAACTAAGGAAGCGTGGCATGAAGAAATTGAAATCCGCGGACAGAAGCTGTGGAGGCAAGATGATTCCCTGCCCACTGTACTGCGCAGTAGAGTCTACAGCAAGGCCAAGTCGGATAATGAATCTATTTGATTAGTTTTTCAGTTACATATTATATCTATTTCAATTAAATTAATATTTTCAGAAAAAGTTTTTTTTTGCTACCCACATTTTTTACTTTGACAGAGTTTGGGTCTTAGAGAAACATTCAAATTCCTGTTCTCATGTATGAGTTTTCTCCAAAACTGCTTTATTGTGGTTTCCCCAGATCCACTACGAAATGTATGAAGTTACTTAAAATCAATAATTTTTTTCTTGAAATGAACAATAAGAGACATCTGTGTACATTTTACTTATTTTTGAGGCAATTTTGGAACATGTATTTTGAATAATGAATTTAAATTATTTTCTTGTATGTGGCCTTATGTAATCCAGACTAACCTCGATAAGTAATTCCCGCGTGGGCCTATAAGTGTATAGCGTATTTAATCAAAATTTAATCGACACGACTGAATCGATTAGTATACTCGTAAGCAACAGACAGGTAATTGGAAGAAAATAAAACGTATGATATGATAGCAAATTTATTTCATTAACCTATTTATGATAGACGTAACTAATACAGTGTAAGTGTAAACGAAAATCAAATGTTGAACTAAACAACTCCGATACAGTATACAAACATTCAGGAATACCCTCCTAGGACAGCCCGCACCAATATGGCCGCACGCAGCCGGGTTATTAACATTATGACCTATGACCATATGACCGGGTTACAAACATGTGACCTTTTAACACTGGATTCCAATGTTGTTTCAACATATTGCAGTTATTGACTAGTGTATTAGATCTCAAATTATTAAGTAATTAAACAATTGTTCAAAATTTATTAAGAGTATTATTTCAAATATTCCACGATTTATATTCGGTACAAGAGTTCTCTAACTTATTGATTTTAATTACAAAATCTAACTTTTTAATATTTTTGAAACCAAAATCGTTTAAATGACACATTTTTCATGAGCAATTTTAATTACTTTTACTGGAGAACTACTTTATTTTCAAAGTAATTTTTGACATAACAAAGTAGTACGTACGTTTAAATTATAGTTGCAACTTTAATATTTACTTTTACACTATTGTGACCAAAAAGTAAAGTTAAAAATATATTTCTTATTATGACAAAATTAAATGATAATCATAAAAATATATTTTTTTATTGGGAATCTTGTGTACTATAAAATCACATAGTGAAGATACCATAATATTTACTCTAAGATTACGATAACCACAGATCATGAATGGACAGAATAATTTGGAATTAATATAATTCTCCGTGAATTTTAGGTGCTTATTTGATTTATGTGATGAGTTATAATTTAAGATATCGGTTATAGTTATAGTATCTTCCCCGCTGTGATGGGCCTAGAGTGCTGCTAAGCTATAGGTAAATCTTTTGAAAATCCACTTTGTATTTAAACACGCGAGTCCATACAATTACGTTAAATTAAACGACGCTCTACATGTACATAATATTTTAAATATCATAAACTTGCTAATAAACACATGAAAATTTCCATGTCATGGACTCATCTGGTCAATAACATCAAAAATCTCAATTCAGAGTTCACTGCCAATAAAACAATGATCGAACTTGACAATTCCACTACTAAATAAATAATGGCTTTGCTCATTTCACCGGTAAACCACAGACGAGCGTCCCTTGCGAACCATAGACGCAATTGGTTACCATAGACAAACATATTTTTTCATCTCGTAGACGAGTGTTGCCACGCCAAGAGATGTTAAACTACCTACCGTACAACAATATTGCCAATACAAACACGTAATTCATGAATAACCTTATAAATTTATAAATTATAATAATAGTAATGACGTACACGCTACATAAATATTCAATAACTTCTCCGTAACAATTGCATGTTATATCATCAGCCTCATCTCAACGATTTTACTATTATTTTTAGGTAAAACACAATGGAAAAAACATTGGTTCGCTCTGCAAACCATTAATCATTATCCAAATTGGGAGGGAAAATAAAATATCGTAACATTTTCTAGGTACTCCTTGAAATTGGTATCGCTATACCAATCTGTTCTTAACCTAGGTTTATACATCTGTAATTAATTAATTTATTTTATTTTGAGTTATATCTCATTATTTCAAAAGTAATTTATATTCTGATTATTAAAGGCCATTCCATCTTTATTTGGCATTGCTAACTGCAATTATTTCATTTCGCTTTATTAAAATAAAACTAAATTTACACTCAAAGATCGTCCCAATATTTTCTAAATGCTAAGGAAAATTTACATTTCGCAAACAAGTTATTTAATTTTTAATAATATAAAATACAAATAGATATTTACTAGATTAGTAGATCATATACTTAGATAAATAAATAAAAATGATATTTGGATAAATTACATAACACAGAATTACGTTTTGGAAATTTTTTGAACAACTATAACAAAAGCTAAAAATTTGGCCAAACTAAGGTAAGTATTATGAATATAACAGTGGTACTTTCTAAAACAATGTATGAATAACATAACTTATTATTCAGTGAGACATTTTATCATGGAATGAACTGTTTTTATTGCATTTTTAATGTGAAATACTATTTTTTAACAAAATATTATTTTCATATTTATTTTTACAATTGGATTTATATGAGGGAACTCTTTCACAATTCTCCTTAATTTTCTTTAAGTAACTAAAATTATTCATAATTTGTTTTTAAATTAAAAGAAATAATGTTTAAAGAATACAGAAAAATGAACCAAATTAAAAATTATGCATTAAAATTGGCATCATAAAAATGACCCACCAATGTCCATTGACATTCATAATTCGAATAAATAAAAACAAAATCAACTTTAAATCACCAATTAAATTCACAGTTCAAAAATAGAACACAATCAAATCAAACTGGCATTTTACAATAAAAAATGACAATTGCATTTCAAAAATGGAAACCAATACTATAACTCGCAATTACAATTCAAAAATGGAACTAACCGATATCAAAGTAATGCTTGCGATCCACGCTAGAGCTGAGGTTGCGAGCGGTTACACTCTTGAACCTACAGAGCGGGCAGTCGGGAGAATCGTTGGAGAGTTGGCTGGAGCGCGGTGGTTATGTGTTGCGTATCTTACCTGGCACATAGTTCTTGTCTATGGTGGACTCCTGTAGAAACATGTGGAGACATCGCTCGTTCTGAGCAAGGGGGTGGCCGGCTATCTTATTTATAAATACTTCCAGACCTGAAAACGTAAATTATTATCATATTAATTCAAAACCTAAGTCCTAAAACCCGACAACCGAAAAATCACGCTCTAAAAAGTATAAAACGCAAGTCGAAATCACGAGCAATAATATCTTATTATATTTTTGAAGCAATACAAATTTTTCATTCACTAGCAACATTACAATCTTACTCTTCAGTTTTTGACTATAGGACGCTATACTCAATTCGTTGTATCATTACATAGCCATTAACTAGTTGATGAATAAAACGCGTCTAATGATACAGGTAGTCAATTCAAGTGGATAAAAATTATTTTTAGCTCTGCATTCTTATTTTATTAAGGAACTTAAAACAAACTAACAAATGTTCGTTATGATTTCACAGAAATTATTCTAAATAATCTCAAGCAGTTCTAACATTCGTTCTGCTATTAATCATCTGTAAAATTAGTACAATACACTAGACAAGTGTACTTGTTTTGTGTCAGAATAACCTTCAGTTAATGCTTGCTTACATACAAACAAGGTATATAATGCGTCGGCTATGTAATTATCTCATTTTAACCTCACAATTATGCTACTCTAAGCAAAATATGTGCATGATTTTGTATCTATGACGTAAAACTGGTTTTTTATTACATATTACTGTGTTTTGAGACTTGATGCAATCTGAAAATTGAAATTCTTCAAGCAAAGACTCTTGGGTTCAATTCCTGCATGAAGCCTAGAAATATTTCTATTATTCTATGTATTTGTAATGTCTGACCTGTGTGTATTAAACATATAATTAATTTTTTTATTAGACATGAAAGAAATTACTGAGCAATATTCTTTCCCCTTTCTTCTCCTCCATATTATAACACCTGTACAAAATGAGGGTAGATTCCAAAAAATTACTTGCATAAGTGTATCATTGATACCTACATGATTAAATGATTTAATATTTTAAATATGGGTCAAATATCTACATTCAGGGTGTTTGATAACATCATATTTTTTTAAAATTAATAATGAATATACCTTTCCTACGGTCTTCTATAAATTCTTCTTCAAAGATGCCATCGTCTCCTCGGAATGGTAGCTGTCTCTTTAGGGCTTTACCAGGCAAAGGTGGCACTACAATCTGAAAAAATAATTAAGAATCAGAAATGAAATGCTTTTAAAAAATTACCATTTATGTATTATAGAATTTAAAACATTGTGTAAATGTATTGTTACATATAAATAAATTAATTAAAGTAAATATGGACCTGGCAGCATAACACTTAACAAGGATGACTTTCTAATGGTAATGGACCATAATAGCCACTTAAGTTGATAACGGATAATTGCTTGTTTTTCTCATATTATTATCATAATGTAAGTAACCATCTTACAAAATATAAAGCTGTTAAATTAAATCTTCTTAATCAGTAATTTCAAAGTAGTAAATTTGATAGATTCATATATTTATATAGAACTCTCTACAGTACAGTTTGAAATCATTGGCAAAAGGATGTAAAAATCATGAGTCACAGAGAGATAGGTGTCATAGTTAGCATGTGTAGTTATACTATGTACATTTGCCAAATGATAACAACATTCATTGATTATTATTTGGCATTTGATTGGATGCTGTAAAACCTATTTTTTACAGACAGGCACCGATAGACTGATAAAGAGAAAAGAAACAGTACAAATGTATTTTATTAATGCTTATAAAATAATTACATTCAGATAGGTATGTGGAGTATGAATTAAAGTAAAATCAAAATATTATTTTAACACCTATGTTATTTTAGCACATTGGTATAATTATTATATTTATTGTGTATAATAATATAAATTGTAAGTACGTCTAAAGAAGAAATTTCAAAGTCTAAAAAGTATAATTGATGTCTTAGTGTCATGTAAATGTTAAAAAAGTTTAGGACAGTGGAAATAGACATATTAAATTATACTGGTCAAGCAATCTAATAGGATTTATAATGTTGATAATATTAACAAAGGATCTTCCATATATTCCTCTAAACAAATAAATAATTATTATTGACTTAAAAATCCACAAGATGCCTTTTTCAGATTTAAACAGATTACCTATTTGTCACGTAAATATTCTCTAATTTGAAATTAATCAAATGAAACAAATTAAAGTTTAAAGGAAAATTTACTGCATTTATTCAATTGACTATGACTCATCATGAGTCTGACTACAAAGTATGTTGCCTACAAGGTAAGCAAGTAAATACTTGTATTGGGACTTGGAAAAACACAAAAACATTCAAAAGGTTGTTCATTGACCTGCGAATGTGACACCAACAAAACAAAGACGATTATTATTATGATAGGACCACTATCAGTACTAGTTCGCTCACCTTACTGTCCCTTTCCAGTTCGTTTCTGAGCCATTCGAAATCACTGTACCGCCGTCTGACGCTCGACTCTTTCACTTTAAAAACGGGCAGGTTTGTCTGTAAGCAGGAAGCGGAGTTTATTTCAATAGTTCCAGCGACCCTCGCCTGTTCAATCAGAGCCGATTACCGATTACCGATACGCCCACTACAGGCAGGCGCCAGTACCGATATCACGCTAGCGGCTAATCTAATTATCTCACAAAGGCACCGTTTCCTATTGACTTACCCTCATGCGAACTTCGTAATCGGTGTAGCGCTTTTTTCCTACTCCCATAGTGGTCACAGGATTTACCACGTCGATTTCTAAGAAGTTCGCTGGCGCCGCGTACGCATCATCTAAAGTTTGCTTTTTAACGTTTAGCCGCCTCGTCGCATCGGCTGTTGTATCCTCAGCCATCATAACTCTATATTTGAACAAACAATCACAAACTTAAAAACGGATCGCTAATCAAAAGAAAATGATACTGACATGACTCGAATGAAACAAAATTTGTTTGACGTTCCATTCGAGAAAAATGGCGTTGTACTACTTGACAAGTCAAACGTCTTGTGTCAATGTCACAATTATACCACCGGGACATGCTATCTGTTAAAGTTTCTACTATATTAATACGTTAAATTGTCGGTGTATTACCAGTAACGGTTAGTAACCATAAAAATAGTAGGATTCTAAAATAGTTGTAGAAGACAATAAATTTGTATTCACATAATTTGTATAAATACAGTTTTATGTGTCTTTTAGACTTAAATTTTTAAATTATAATCTACCAATTTAATAGAAAAATAATAGACTGGTTACTTTGAGTTACATGTCATGTCAAGATTGAACAGGCTATAAAATACCTACGTAAGGAAATAGAATAAAAAGATTTCTCAAGGGTAGCGCACACTTTTAAAATTATTATATAAAGGCCCAATAAACTGATACAATTCATCATAATGGACAACTTTTGCTCTAACGGCAGTTTAATGTTAACATCCCGCTGAGCGCTTGGAGTCTCCACACGGCAACGCCTACCGGATCAAACTGTTCTTTTGCCGTCCTCAATTAAAATTATTGAATTAGACTGAAAGAACCCAGCGATCACTTACGTGAAGAACCGCTGTTGGTTTTCTACGTAGATTTTTAAAATATAACAAAAGATTTATAAAATAGCACAAAAATCTGAAAGCCAGGATCCTATGATCCATTTTAACGCCCGGTCTTGCTTAACGATCTAAGCCATTGCTACACTTACAATCATTGGTCGCAGTGGTTACTGAAACCCACACCTGCACTACAAATTGGCTACAATATTCATGTTTGGTCACACCTTGCATACATCACCCACTTTCTCTTCCTCACAAAAAATTAAATTCAACAGAACGACGTCAATAAAACACCAGAACTGTCCTTATAATTTAATTCATTATTCCCACACTAAACAGGTCACAAGAACTGACTCATGGGGTCTTCTTCTCTTCTCTTCTTCATCTTGTAGGCTTCAAGTTCCTCGTCGGTTGGTGCAGCAACCTGTACCATGCTGTTGTAGGGCCGCTTGCGTTCGTCCACCGATAGCAGGTACTCGGCTCGCTTCTGATGTCTATCTTCCATTTCTAAAGCCTGTAGAGAAAATATATTAAGTTGGTATTTATATCTACTCAATTATATTAATTTTACCTACATACATAAGTTTAAATTAGGTATAGTATTCAAAGTGCCTGCATGGTTGCCTTATACGGTTTAGTGTTCTTATGGTTTGGCTAATATGTGTAATAAGAAAAGTTGTATAATGTATACCGACCTTAGACCCAAAATAAATAAACTCAAAATTCGGAACAAAAAACTATGGTCGAAAAAAGTAACGTAAATAACAAATGCTAATGTTTCCCGATATAGTGCTCGGCAGACTAAACTTTATGTCATATGTGAGATCGTAAAAAAAATTACCTTTTTCAGTTTATCTTCCTGTTTCTTATCTTTCTTAAGTTCCTTCTTTTTCTTCTTCTTAGCTTTCTTTTTATTCTTCTTTTTCTTGCTAGTTTTCTCAGTCTTGGAGCGGCTGTCGTGTTCTGAGTCTGATGAACTGCTGTCTGAACTCGATGATGATGACGATGAATCATCTGATTTTTCTAGAAAAAAAAGAAAGAAATTGCTAAAAACAACATTTCTTACAATAAATGAAAGTAAAAGGAAGAAAAATAAAACAACATTACACACTCATATGTAAGAATTTGTGTTATGGGGATCATGAACAACATACAATGATATCATATACACACAAAAAACAAAACTTAAAGCTCATCTTTTAAAAAAAATTCACGCTAAGAATCGAACCCAGGATACGACATGTTGTTTAGCAGATAAATCAAAGGCTTAATCACCAAGCCTGGGAACTTTACGGAAACATAAAAATATACTTTCAATACACTAAACTAATATCCTAAAGACTTTACTGCAACAACTTAAACTAGTATGAGGTGTCAGATGACCATTCAAAGTATCCTACCTTTGTCTTTCTTTTCGGTGACCTCATCATGCCCGTGCTTAGCTTGATCTGGGACCTCCATCACCACTGACTTGCCCGCCTCACCCACACAGTATGACATCTGAAACAGTGGTATTTATGCTACTGAGGAATTTCTCTTACCACTTCTTATTTTCCTTGTCTAAGAATTTTTTTTAATGGTGATAAATTCAAAAATTATTTACGGCAAAATAACTGTTTTATGATAAATCTTTGTTCACAGTCTATAGTTAATACGTAAAATAATAACCAGTAGCCAGTAGAGTAGCACTTTTTTTATTTCAAGGTTAGGGACATAGAATGATAGAAAATCACAAATTGATAATGATTACAATATTATGATATATAGCAAACCTTGATAAAAGAGTAGCAACATTTATAGCCCCATTGGCCGTCCTTCCAGTACGAGCCCCACACAGATGTGTGGTTGTTCACCAACACATCCTCTTCATATTTACTCCTGCAACACACAGACACATGGTAAAGTACACTCATATTAAATTCTAACTCTACTGGAAATAATGTTATAAAAATCATTCTAAAATAAATTTAGCCTCTGTTAGTCCTTATTAGATCAGCTTACAGCCAGTGAAAGCCACATTGAAATCGGTCCAACCGTTTCAGAGTAGCCAGCTCTTTTAACCCCCGCTTTCCCCAACTGAACAGAATTGATTCTGGATCTCAATTCCTGATGCAAGTTCCGGAAGTTTGCATGCGGCCTGTTAGCAACAAGTATTTGAATATAGTAATTGGTACGTGTATTACCAGCGTTATTTAAAGGTTCTACTAGGCGAGTTTTTTTTTTTATTGTATTTAAAGTGAATGCATTTTTATAAATAGAATGTCATAAAGAATAATAACAGAATATTTATGAATTGATTACTTGGCTAGTTGTTTCTCTGGTCCCTGCACGATCGATCCGTCCCGGTTGTATCTTGTAAACACCTCGCTCTGAGCTAATAGTAGCTCACGGGGCGGAGCTTTCAGATGTTCTTCTCCACCATACTTCTCCAGCACCGCTTGTTTCACCTGGAAAACACCGTCATTTTATACGAAAATGATTAAATTATTATAAGCATGTTTGGTGTGAACACATGTCATTAAAACAGCCCATTTTATGCTGTTTGAATATTGAGTTTTTTAGTCTAGATTCTAGATATAGTCATACCGTAGACTTTTTAGTTGGTGAGTCAAATGCAATTCAAATCAGCTACTGTCAATTAGTCTGACTCGATCACTCGGTCAGTCCGACTGTCATTCAATCTCATACATTCTATCAGTCGATCAGTCAGTCAATCATTCAATCAGTCAATCCATGAGTCTATCGATCAGTCAGTCAATCAGTTGGTCAGTCAGTCAATCATGCGATCAATCCTTCCCTCATTCAATCAATCGATTAATCAGTCCCTGTATCAGTCATTCAGTACATTCTGTCAGTTGGTCAATCCACTTCATCAGTCATCAGTCAACCTACCTGCGTTTTAAACAGCTCCCTCTTGTGGTCGTACTGTCGCTGCAGCAGCTGCAGCTTGGTGGGCTCGGCCAGCAGGTGCACGTCGAGGCCGCGCGCGCGCGCCTCCCACGCGAACACCTGCGCGGCGCCGTGCGCACTCGTGTC
>LGAG01000212.1:529336-543921 GCA_001278395.1 Lerema accius
CAGTCAATCCATGATTCTATTCGAGGGCCAGTCTATCAGTCAGTCACTTAGTCAATCAGTCGGTCTGCCAGTCAGTCAATCATTTGATCAATCCATCCATCATTCAATCAATCGTTTAATCAGTACCTGTGTCAGTCATTCAGTACATTGTGTCAGTTGGTCAATCCACTTCATCAGTCATCAGTAAGTCATCAGTCGACCTACCTGCGTCTTAAACAGCTCCCTCTTGTGGTCGTACTGTCGCTGCAGCAGCTGCAGCTTGGTGGGCTCGGCCAGCAGGTGCACGTCGAGCCCGCGCGCGCGCGCCTCCCACGCGAACACCTGCGCGGCGCCGTGCGCGCTCGTGTCGCCCGTGAACCGCGCGTAGTTCTCGCCTAGATACTCCGATCTGGGAAACGACCGCTGATTAACTTGATGATCGTATGACACAATGGTTATTGACACAACTGATGACAGTATAACGCGATGGTTATGTAATATAAACTGCAATGTAGTATGTCCGTTTTTATAATAATAAGAAAAAAGAATATAAGGGATGATTGTCGTTTCAATATGTCTTGTCAAGAGGAGACATGTAAGAGGATAAATTAAAGCGTCTAAGTTATTCAGTATTATGTTTATAATATCAGGTTATGTCCTGATTTTGATTCCCATCAAGGCAGAAATATAAATAATACATAAAAACATAAATTTTCTGTTCTCAGTCTCGATGTGTTTTGTGTCTGTGTTATCTATGGTAGCCATAACACAAGGAATCTTACTGTGTGGCTATGAGTACATAGTATTTATTTATTGCTTACTGAATTATGCAACAGTTTAGTTAGTAGCGCTTTTGCATCTCACAGTTTGATTGGCATTAATAAATGTTTTAAGTTTCTTAATGACGGCAATCACCTTTTTAATCAAGGATGTGGGTAAAATTTTAATAACTAAATTTAACAGTGTAAAATAAATAAAACCGTATTAATAAGTAAAGAGAACTTACTCAGCCACTTCAGGGTTAGGATTGTCCCTCATAGAACGCGTCTTGGGGTCGTAGTAGGCGGAGTTGGGGTCCAAATTACGCAAGTACTTGGCTGTATCTTCGCGGATACGCAAGTTCCGCACTGTGATACGTTGTTTAGAGTCCACCTGAAGAATGAGTGAATGATAAGAATGAACAGTTTGTGAGTGAGTACATTTTATTTATAGATTAGTAACTTGTATGATCTGATTCATTTTTAGAATTTCTAATTGGACATCCTTTGTAATAAACCTTTAAAAATGAGTCTCTAAGTAGATACATCTTCAAAACATCTTCATTATGAGTGTCAACTCAAGCTTACAATAATGCTTCAGTTAAGATCACATCTGAATTATTGCTTAATTCATACATATGTATATGTGCAAGTACCTTAGTACCCGGCATGTCCACTTCATCCACATATTTATCCTCGTCCTCCTCAGCATTGTCATCGTCATCTTTGGCGTCAGGATCTGGAAGACAACCATATTGTTATTATTATTTTGTCCCACTGCTGGGCTTAAGTTTCTTAACACTTCCCACTGTACTTAGGATTTATTTAGACTACAAAGTCAAATTTTCAACATTATGGAAAAGTACATTATTTACAACTTGTTTTAATCATACAAATAATGAAGGCATGCAACTTCACTGACGGACATTACTTTAAGAACCCTAGACGTATAGTAATGAGTATTACAGTTCTTAGCATAACCTTAGTTCATTAAACAACAATTTACCTTCTTCCAATTTCTTGGCTCTGAGTTCCCTCTTTGCTTCCTCTACTTTCTGATACTCCTCAATGATAGCTTTATGCTGCGATGGGTCGTAGCCATTCCATCGGTCCCGCTTGCCATCATAACTCAAGTTGAGAGTAGGTTGACTGAACTCATCAGGTGCAATCCCAACATTTGTATATTTTGCACCAGTCTGAAATAATTTTTCATGGTCCTTATTTCATTTATACATCGTATTTTATTATTTCCTGTGTGTTTCTTAGCGAAATGTGAAGAATTTAAGAATATTTCACTTTTAAGAGCATAATTATGTATTTTTATTGGGCTAATCCTTTTGATTGAATTTGATGATGAAATGAAGTGGTTTAAATTTGAAAGATAAAAATCAATCAATCATAAAACCATATAAGATGATAAACGCTAATATCATTGTGACTATAATTAGACAGTGCAAATATTTTGCACTTCAAAGTTGAATGGTGTTTAAAATTTACCTTTCTAGGTCTTTCCAAGCAATCCTTCTTTTTGTGGGTCATTGCACCACAATTCTCACATGCTCCTTTTCTGAATTTTGTTACTACTTTAGTCTGAAATGTGATAAAGTAAATAGTGTAACAAATATTGAGATATCCCAATATTATGATTCTATTACAACTGATTATAATATTATGTATGCTGTGAAACCTTACATTGTATCATTAAATACTAAGCAGAGTTCCATTTAAGAAATAAAATTTTTAAACCATTGCTCAGATAATACAAAGTATTTCATTAGGACACTATTAGTTTTGAACAAAATTTATAGAATACCAAATGTCTCAAATTGCTCTGCTAAGTAACGAATGAGACTTGTCTGAAATATTTGTTAAAATTAGCAGAATTGGAGCCGTACCTCTTAGTCATGTGTCATAAAATATATTTCGATGAGATAAAATCTTAAATAACTTACAGCATCAACTCCTTTATTATAATAAGTGTCAAGTTTTGTAAATCCCGCCTCTCTATCTTCTTGGGGCCGCTGATGTTTGAGCGTAGGGCCACTAGTGCCATAGTACCAAGGAGCTGATGATATGTATTGTGGAATGTGGGGGTTTATGTCCTTGCCTGGAATATAATAAAAGATTATATAATTCATATGTAATTAAGCTTTATCAGAAGCATTGCTTAATGGCTATAGAATTAAAAGTTGGATAGTAGACAATAATAAAATTGTTTTCTAAGTAGATGGGAGTAGCAGTATTATCAATACTTGTGAGAGCTTAGAGTAATTTCACAGTTTTAGATAAGCTATGTGACTTCTAACCGTGACACATTTCCAACCTCAAATGGAGTATAAATCTAAAACTTAATAAAGTTTTACATAATCGACTGTCGCTACTAAACTTGATATTGCCAACAAGCTAACATTGCTTTATTCAACAATTTGTATCATAGAATGATATAAAAACCATCGAGCTTTGCAGAAAAAGACGTTTTTGTAAGTCTAAACTTTCGTGTAGTTTTAAGATAGTAAGTAGTGTGGATTTCATACCAGTTTCATCCACGGCAGCCGGCGCAGTACCAGCTTTCCTCGCCTCCTCCAATTCCTTGGCCTTCCGCCAGTCCTCTCGCGATTTCTTTTTAGGCTCATCTTCTTCTTCACCAACATCGTCTTTATTCCGCAGTATTTGCGACACCGACGCACGCGCGTTTACAGCCATCTTGTTAATTTACACTTAGTACACCATTTGATCAAATAAAATTGTTATTTGTAGTGTAATCTTAAATATTATATGAAAAACCTTGTGAAACACAATTACGACTTGTCACAACGACTTGTTTTTATTCTTAGCTGTCATAGTTGGTTGGCAATCATCGACATCAACAATCTAGAAACCATAGACTACATAAATACAGACTATATTCGTAATCATTACGCAACGCCATCTATTCTGCTAACAGGAACTATTGACTTCTTCGCAAATATTTCAAATAGGTAAGTACTCACGATTTGAGTATTTTACGTCCACGCTTAGTATTATTTTTGCCTATATAGTTGTAGTTTTTCATCATAACACTATAAAAAATAAACAAATTCTGTAGGTAGTAATATTTATTTATTTACATACATATTAAATAAAATCAGTATAATCCGTATATAGCTAAATCTGTTAGTCTGAGTTAAGTATTAATTAAAAGAGTACATTACAAAATTAACGGTCACGAAAATACGTCTATAATACAAATACGTCCACACTGTATTAAAAAGCTAATCACAGATAGATTGATACTTTAACATTTCGTTGGAACGTTGTAATTAACCTAGTTTAAAGTAAAATCCAGTAATTATTATTATAGCTTTAAAAGTAAAATGTTCTTATGGTGGATTCGAGAAAAAACCAGTCACTAACGTTGCAATAGTTTGATAAAACGCAAGCAATGATATGCGCATAAAAATGCGCATATTTCAATTAATTAAATTGTTAATAATTATAATGTCAATGAATTTGAAAATATACATAATTTTGTCGATGGATTTATTCGAATAATTACGAATTAGATTGTCTCCACATTTATGCTTTGATACACTGTACTAATATTTTAGTTGAGTACAAATATTTATCCTCACTAGTGTTTAAAAATCGGTCAGATTCGATTATTAAAATTCTTTATGTAAGTACAAGGGATTACAAACGGTTAGCTGTAGTGTGATGAGTCTGACCTTTGCAATTACCTACATAAAATAGTTTGAGTTATAGTCAGTCTATTGCAATAATATGTTTGACTATATGTATAGACATTTTAGTATGTATATATTATCAACATTTCCAAAACAAAACACTGTATTTTTGTCGCTTGTCATGTTGACAGCTGTGATCCACACTACAGTAAGCGACCGTTAGTTTCTTTTTAAATTTAGCCTTTATTTACGGGTCAATAGGGTATGTTATAGCTTGCGTCGTGCACGTGGCTTGTGGTAGGAGGGGCGCGGCACTCGCACGCGCTCCCCGCTCTCCCCTTGCAAGCTTTCCTCTAACGGCTCAGCACGAGGAGTGAACAGCTTACGACGACTGCGCGTTATGCTGGAAGTTTCAACACACATTAAAGAAAAGAAAAACAGTGATCATTAAGAGAAAAAAAAGTCTGCTGAAAATCTCAATCAAAATCTAAAGACACCATAAGTTGTAATCTGTCAAGTTGTAATGGAAATTTTGAATCAAACATACCTTTTAGATGGACAACTTTGTATTCCAGACGGAGGCAAATTCTCCGTTTCAACGTCAACTATTTCTGGCGATGGGATATCTTTAACAGTTTTCACTGGCGCGGGAACATCGATTGTCACGTCAGAGAACTCATTTTGTAGATTAACAATATCTTTTAGCTTTTCAACTTCGCGTATAGGCTTTTCTTCTTGCTTATCGTCATCTGACACGTTTTTGCGTCTACGCAATCTTAGATTTCTTCTAGTTTGCTTCATCTCAGATTTAGCAACGCTTTCTAATAACACTTCTTCATCTAAGTTCTTAATTTTAACCCTTTTAGATTCTGTCATGTCTTTTGTTGTTGTTTTGTCTAATTTAGAATGTAATTTGTGTCGCAAATTGTATCTCAAGTCTTCGCTGGGAGCTTCGTTAGTACTAATTTCATTGATATGTGACTCCCTTACCTCTTGGGATACTAACAAATCAAAATCTGTAGCCCTCGACACTGTAACATCTTTATAGATTTTCTCAAATTCTTCTAATGTATTATCATTTTGATGTGTGTCAACACTAGTTTCAGTATTTGCCAGTATTGACTTGACATTTTTTGGCGACTTAAATTCAGGTATTTCTTCTTTTACACATGATTTATTTTCTGATACATTTTGTAGGTTCGGCTCATCAATATCTATTGATTTTTGTTCAAGTTTTACTGCAGGTAGTGCTATTTCTGTGTCTGGTTTAATTGCGATTCTTTCAATGGATTCACGTACTTTTTCAATATTATCTACGTCTTTAATTGTCACTGCCGGAGCTATTGGAGACTCAAACACGTCAAGAGATTCATTCTTTTTGATATGTATATTCTTTGCTTTTATAACCGTAACCGGTTCTGTTTGTCGAGTCATACTCTCACCTAAAAGCTTTTTTATCGTACTCGGTTCAAAATCGTTAGTCGCAATCTCTTTTACAATCGATGGAGATCTAAAATCATCTAAATGTTTAATTTCATTACCAACTTCAGTAAGTCTTTTATCAACAACCTTTTCTATGTTATCGTTGTTGTTATCAAAATAAGTCTTTCGCTCTACAGGTTTTGAGGTTTCTAATTGATATTGGTTTTTGGAATCAGCGAAATATGTTCGTTTTTCTTTTAGTACCTTGATGTTACAAAATTCTTCTTGTGAATCTTTATCATCGCTTTTCCAATCTCTTGTAGCTTGCTCCAGTTGTTCAAATTGTGCTAAAGAACTATTACTACTTGTTTTAGATTTCAGCGAGCTTATAATTTTACTCACTAATGTATCTGAAGCTTTGCGTGGCATTTCCCATTGATTTATTTTGTCAGTTGTTTCCTTATCATCTTGAGTATCTTCGATAACAAATGATTTTTTTGTATCAATAGATGTTATATTATCTTTAGGCTTTTTAACTGGGTCCTCTAACAAAGATTCATTATTTGAGCAACTTACGTAAGTTACGTCAACAGATTTTCTAATATCATTTTCCGCAGATATTTCTTCTTCAGCCGAATTATTTGCAGATAAATTTAGAATCTTAGGCTCATCAACGAAATACGTCCCACGAGTAATCTGTTTCACATTGTTATCGTATTTAAATACGTCGGGTTTTACTATTAAGTCCTCAATAATATTGTCAGCAACATCTGTCTTATTGAATAGATCAGTATTAGTTATTTCTACTGCACTGTCTATACTTGTTTTTTCTTTATCTATGTTCTTTAAATCCTTAATCACAGAATCTTCATCGCTCAATTTATCTAATTGATCGATTGGGCTGGCGGGTTTAGCTTCAAACTGTGTTACATCTACTTTCGCATTCATTTCGGTTTCATTACCCGGTATATAAGTACTATCAAAACTGCGAATAATTTCACTATCTCTGACTGTGTCTGTAGATTTTTCTAGAACGCTATCATTCGATTCATCAGTTGAGTTTAAACTGTCTTCTTTTTCTTGGAGAAGGCTTTGTTTAATTAAACGTGATTTATTAATATCTTCTTTAGTAAAAGTCGGCTCTAGACTCTCGTTACAATGATCTTCTTCGTCGCTATTATTTTCGTTATCGCTATCTGATAACGACATCACTTCTTTATCGTCGTTTGCCGCATTTTCTGGAATTAAAAAATCTAATTAAAAATTCAAATATTTCTCAAGTACTCTTCTGTCCCACTTATTTTCTCAAACAAGGTTGAACTTATGTAATATAAGCTATCATCAGTTTAAGAAATACAGTAGATTTTTATATTTCAGATATAAATACCATCTCTTTCTTCAATACAGGCCCGTAGATGCTGCACCTCTTCTTCAGCTCTTGCTCTAGCGAGTTGTTCTGCTGTTAATTTTTCCTGTAAACAAATGTCATTGCCAGTAAAGTCCTGTCACGGTCCCAAAAAATTTTGAAGAACCGGAAATATTAGAGAAATTTACCAGAAACTTAAAATTGTAAATCTGTGTTTGAATGTATAACATGACAGGAAAATTAGAATCGTAGTAACTGCTTTTAAGGCATAAAATATGAAAATTATTACTTGCCAGGATGTTATCCGTAAGACAAGTTGAGACTGAAAATAAGGAATAAGATTGGAGACTTTATTATAGTATTAAGATAGCAAACGAGCTGACAGTGCCACCAACCCCTGCCGCCAATGGACATCGTAATAAACTTCGAGTAGGACTAAGGCGGGACTGTAGTTGGTTAGTATGTTTTAAACTTTATAAGTATAACAAATTGCAGACTCACCTCAACGATTGCTAGTTCTGTCATCAGCTGCGTCACCTGAAACATTACAGATCACGATAGTTAAAGGAACCAGCCATAGTCCTTTATTTAAATACTATTTAACTATTTAATATGATGTTATAATTAGGTTTAATATGGTTAATAGACTTCAACCATTGTCAACACAATACAATTTTTTTGTTTATACTTCTATATGTGTAGTTTTACCAATAAAAATTGGAATAAGTTGTAATGAACAATGTTTTCTGTGTAATTGATATCATTATGATGTTAAGTAACTAACTTTATTTTGTAGTGCTCTATTAGGCGTAACAACTTTTGCTTTTCTAATGTCACTGAGTCTCTCCTCGTATTCTTCAGCCATCTCTTCCATCTAGAAAAAAAAATTGACAACGCTAATATTTATTTAAAAAAAAATTTTGAACAAAACCACCCAAAAGTAGATTTGCGTATGGCAAATTGACATCTAAGAGCGCGATTTTAAGAATCAATTTGCTATTCACGAATCTTGTTTCATATGACTGACCTGGTTTCTTAGAGCCTGCATTTGTTCCTCGTAGTAAGTGCGCGTTATTTCTTGAGCCTCTTCAACTAACGACCTCATGGTGTCTGCAGTAGTGGCTTGCTTCTCCTCCATCGATGTTTTCAACTCGGTAATACGGTTATGGGCTCTACGGGGAGTAGATAAATATGCTTAATAACAACAATTTTTAAACATCATAATCATAACCTATACGCGCCTACATGCGCTTCCAAAGACGAGCTTAAATGTGCGTAAAAAAGCTAGTCTGAAACCGCTCTAAGCTATAATTTATTTGTTTGCACATTTGACATGCATGTCTGCATTGCACAGTGCAGGATAATGTAATGTATTGTGTAGTAATGCCAACGTGGTGGACTATGGCCTGTACCCCTCACACTGTGAGAGGAGACCCGAGCCCAGCAGAGGGACAGTTATGGGTTGCGATATTTTAAACTATAACGGGTTACTCACGATTTATTTGTTTACACCGATATTTCCGATAGTAACCCGTTATAGTTTAAAATGTTGAGTGTCCGCGATAATAAAAGTTTAAAATAGTATGGGTTTGCGATGATGATTGTGCAGTGTAGTGTAGTAATGTACTGACTGCACCAGCTCGAAGTGCAAGCGCTCGTTGTCGGCGCGCAGCCGCATGATCTCGAAGCCGGCGTCCAGCGAGTCCTGCGACTGCGAGCTCTCCAGCGAGCTGGGGTACTCCGACACCGTGTTGTTAATCTCTACAACAACATACACATTATGTACTTTACAAAGAGCGAAAGCGGACAAGTACCTTGTTGTATCTCTTAGGTTTCTGAACCAAAACCATCTAAGACCTAGCTAATGTTATAACTTAACTTTTAGCAGCCCTAACATGTTTTACTGAACAACCGACTGTCTACAACCACCCCCCCTCCCTATACTCCTACCAAACAAAACCTGGATTATATAAAAACATTCTAATATAAGTGTCTCACGTATATCCTTAGCGACGGCAGCCAGCTGCAGCACATGTTTGGTCTCCTGCGCGTACTCCGGGGAGGGGTTGAGGGTCACCACCATGCTGACGGCCTCGCCCTTCGCCCCCGACAGCCCCGCGCCCAGCAGTCGTGTCAGCTTCGACTCCCTATGAAGTAGAAACGATATACGTCAGTTTCATTACTATTCTCAAGTATATTCTCTAATGTATGTGCTGTTGAAAATCATCAGTATTATGGCTAGTTAAGTAATTCGTATTATACGAGTCATAGAAAAATAAGTATACTACTAATAGCAGTAATTAATAGTAAAACAAAAAACCCGAATAAAACTTTTACATACATACATACGCTCACAAATCATTGTGTCGGGTAAAAAGAAATACCATAAAAATATTAATAGCTAATAAACAAATTCAACGCCAATACATTGTTAACCAAGAAATGAAAAACAGCAAATAATAAACAAGAGCAATATTTAATATGTGACCTGTAGGGCACGATGGACAGCTTGGCGTTCCGCTGTCGTCGTCGCAGCGAGTGCAGACAGCGCTCGAGCACGTGCAGCGAGGAGTTGATCGCGCGCGACTCGGCCATGCGCGCGCCCGTGTTGCGCGTGCGCCGCGCGCGCTCACAACCCGCCAGATCGCACAGGCGGACGCTGGACGTGCGCACGCCAGACGCTGCGGATTCACATTATAATTAACACTACAACCTGTATATAGACAGTAAATAAAACAAATGAGATCATGGTAAGTGTCCCGTGAACTCGTTAAATCTGTATATATAGTACTAAATCTGAAGCATTGCTTAGGATATTATCCTACCAATATAAAAATTCAAAATCATTTATTCATATAGGCATCAATGATATACTTATGCATGTCATCCTTTTCTAATCTACCCCCATATTGTAAAGGTGTTTTAGCATGAAGAAGAAGAAAGGGAAAAGAAACAATCCTGCGCATCTTTTAAATTCATATTCATATAAATGCAACTACGATACCAACCAGTATGGGTCAACATAGTGATAGTAAAGATGCAGTGTGAGCGCGAGGAATGCGCGTGCACGCCGGTCGCGGCCACCTGCAGCTGATGCTTGCCCGCCACTAGGACGTCGTAGGCCTCCTCGCCGGACCGCACGAACGCTTGCGTCGCACCCTGAGGGAATTATATTTAAAAAAAACATGTCCAAAAGCTCAATCTCGACTACTGGAATAATAATAATTGTTAGTAGAAAAACAACTGCTACAAATTAGAGATTAAAAATTACATACTCTATCACTAACACAATAGAGACAAACTCAATGATAACCCATACACTGAAATCCGTTTGTTAGTTTAGGTTGTATAGAGTGCCAAAATGGACATATACCCCGTTTTTTTCGTCGTGGCATAAAAGGTAAACAATCTTGGCACAACTTTTATTTATTTTATTAATTTAAAAAAATAGTAGTATACAGAAATTTATTTTAACATTAAATCATTGTTTATTCTTTAGTTTTTTTTAATTTGTGTCTGTCTTATTTTTAAATCGATAATTACAATAAAAAGACAGTGTAAGATTGTTTGTTTACCTTTTATATCACGACGAAAAAAACGAGGTATACATAATTACATTTGAAAAACATTACCGTCCTTTTAGCATAATTGATTAATAACAGCATAGCACAGCATGATCCTTGGTCAATATTGTGCCATCCTAATACACCCAAAAATCTTATGCATCATATGAAATTTTTACCTTAACATAAACATTTCCATTGGTGTCCTCTCTGATGTGTAGTTTAGTAGCATTCCGTCTATCACCAGGAACTAGCAGGTCATAAATAGCTTCATTGTATATCTCCACAAATGACACCTGCAACAATCGCACTTTATATAATATTGAATTGAATTGAATGGTAAAGTTGTACTGAACAGTCAAATTAAGTGGTTAAAGACTGAATTTTGCATACAAATTAAATATAGAATGGGCCTTCTTACGATTGCATACAATGTGTTTCTTTCAAACACTGGTTTTTTTTGTGTATAAGGGTGTGTTCAAAGGTATTTTTATAATAAAAACATAATGTTACATAATGCATTGATCGGTCCCCCCTCTCATCTATACAATGCAGCATTAACNNNNAGGACCCGCCTCCCCCCAAATTATGTTACGTAATACTTGAATGCACCCTAAGAGGGGCATTGCAGGAAATCCTAGTGCATAACTATGAGAATTTGCATTTTTTGTCAACTTACCCAAACATAATATGTTGTTCTGTTTGATAGGTCAATATTACTGGTCATATCATTACAAAGCTGAGCACTCATCCGCCTGTATTTATCCCGTATTGGCGCAGAAATCTGCCGCAGTCTCTTTACCCACTGCAGACAGAAACATTAAATTAAAACACTAAATTGAAATTGCATAATGGTTTATTACATAAAAAAAAAACAAAAATGGTTTATTTTACATGAGGGTATTTTAGAAGCCACTATCCATAATTTTAAAGCCACACTAATGATATGAAATTGAATGAGATTGTATTAGATGGGTTAAAATGAAAGTATGAAATCTACAGTATTTTGTAAGGATCTGCGCCTCAATTATTTTGTAATGAAGAACAACATAGCCTCACCCGTAACTCATAGTCTTGTTCAGCATAGTCAAGCTTGTCAGCTCCTCCTTCCGTTGGCCTGTAAAGTGGTTGCTGGGCGGCATCTACCACCCTGAACACATATTCTAAAGACCTGGGCACCAACCCTGGAGATGCCACTGTACCCATCAGGGTATATGTTTTACCGGAACCTGATGCTCCATATGTCAATAACGTGAAACTGTGCCCTTCCGGCAATTTCTTCAAATTGTCTTTCACTACATGTTCGAAAATTTCCTGTAAGAAACTTTTTGCATCATAATTTGTTCTTATAATTTTAGGTTGTAAATTTGAGGTACAACTACTGCTAAAGTTAAATTAGGATCATAAACTAGTATTCAATAAATTTTTCAGATGAATTCAGGAAAACTAAAATAGCAGTTAGGTATTTAGAATAATAATTTAACTCACTTTCTGACTGGCATCAGGTCGAAAAATATGGGAAAAGGTGTACATTTTGGACACATTATGCTGAGTGCGCCTGCCGTGGCCAGCTGTAGTTGTATCCAACGAAGTTATCAAGCTGCGGTCCGAACGCACTTCATACAAGTTACTGGGAATATTGCACGGTTTCAACCTCAAATACACTTGGACCAGCTCCGGCTCCTCGCATTCTGAATCCTCTTCAAATAACTTCAGTAAGTTTGTTGCCTTCTGAGGTCTGGGTCTCATGAAAGGATTCGATATCAACGGAGGCAAAGGCTCAATAAATGACGGCACATCACGTTTCGATACGTTATCATCGGAAAATCTATCGGACATTTTACTGCAGTTATACATTTGTTCTTTCTAATTGTAATTGTAATTCTAACATAAATAAAACATAATTATCACTCAACGCACAGCGAAAACCAGCGCAAAACAAATGACAAGACAAAACGGTTGATTTTCTTTTGAAATTGAAATTTTGTCGTTGATACGTTGTTTACGGTTGTTTTGTTCTGTAACCATAGAGAACAGAAGAATATGCATTGGATTTTTAATACTTCCTAATTTAGTCTTGGATAACATTTTTTCAGCCCAAATAATATAATCACAAGTCATTGACACACTATGTTATTATTACAAAATCAAAAATATCGACAAGAATCCTTGTTTTAACGAGGACATTCATAAAAACTGCTGCCTGCCACACAGGCACACACATTCTGTGCTTCCTGTATATTTCGATACTAGCATCTAATCGATATCGAAAGTATCGTATCGAATTGTTTAAGTGCATCCCTAAACTTTAACAAAACAATTGGCTGGCAACAACGACAGCTGCTATTTGACAGCTTTGCTTATTTTTCGAAAGAAAATCATTTTTTTAACAAAGTAGAAAATCTTTTTGTTTGCGTATTGGTAATTTTCATTGTGGGTAAGAACAGAATAATATAGTATTTTGGTGTTAGCAGATGGATTTTTACGTGATGTATCGTAAAATGTTGTTTACTATAAATAGATTGCGTGATAGTCCTGTCTAGTGCTTCGGTGTTATGGTGGTTGAGATTCAGACATATTGAAAGGAAATTTATCTAAAATGGGGAGGCGACCGGAGCCGTCGTGGGGGAAGGGGCTGGTCGGATTGATGGCTGCGAGGGAGCGAGGTGATATCAGCCGAAAGTTCCAGAGTAATCTTACTGTCACGCGTAGTATGATAGACCGACTGGGCTTAGAGAAGGAGCTCGTAGGACACATGGGATGTGTGAACTGCCTCGAATGGAGTCGCGATGGATCGTAAGTAGAATCAAGTTTAGTCTGCCAGTTCTGCTATGTTTGAGGAATGGATGATGAATGATATCGTAATGTTTTACGCCGTAGTATCTTGGCATCGGCGTCTGATGATCTTCACGTAATCCTGTGGGACCCTTTCCGCCACACACAGCGATACAGCATCTCTACCGGACACACAGGCAACATATTCTCAGTAAAGGTAACCTACATCATGATCCTATGTTACTATCAGGTTTAAGTTTTAGTCTAATGCATGATATTGTTCTAAGATTAACTAAAGTGTTAATGATGTTGTGTGGATAATATTAATAAGTATTATTATTATTATTTTCCCATAAAAATATCCAATATTGACTTGGATTTGTGCCATAACAATGTAGGCATTTAAAAGATAAGATGGAATTTAAGTTATTAATAACATACAATAAACTCAATGATCACAATAAAATGACATTGACAATATCACCTCTGAATAATGTTTCTCAATAAATATTAATATCTCAGTGCAATACATAATTGATGTCTGTAAACAAATAAGTGCTTTCAAGAAATGTTTGTTGTGTTCTTAAATGTTGTTTTATGTTTAATTTTTTTTTATTATTATTTTTTGCAAGGAGGTACATATTTAATTGTTAAAAATTAAACTGACAATCAATTGATAATCTATATTGCATAATAGCTGCACTGCTGTTCAATGGGTCCTGAGTTTGGTCCCCAGTAAGGCAGAATTTTTAATATTGAATTTAAAATTCTGTTTTAGGCTGGCATTCGATTCAGATAAGTTCCTACTGTGGTCATGAGCACATAGCATATACAGGGTAAATTTTAATTAGCGCATCACCTTTTGCAGGCAGCTTCTCCACATCAATCCTAACAACATTTGTTCTACCACTTTTTACATAGCTCAATAAATAACCAAAAAAAACAATAAACAAAAAAATGTTTGCTCCCTCTGTTATTTATTACTCTGTATTTTGCAAGAAGTAACTAAAATGGCAACTCCCGGGCGCCCTTACCTCGCCGCCCGCATTCATTCAACGTA
>LGAG01000213.1:0-17679 GCA_001278395.1 Lerema accius
GATCAATATCAACCCCACAACCGTTAGATGTGACGAGTTCGCTATTTAAAATTTTTGACGAAACAAAAAAAATCATGTCTTTCAAAATCTATGAGAAGGTCTTAGTAGGACATTTGAATTTAGATTGGAGTATGGTAGATCTATATGTTCTTTTGAGTACCAGAGTACACCTTCTTGAAGCGACAATCTACGCTCAGGAGTAATAATAGTAACGAAACTTTTGACCAACTTCGAGTGAAACAAATAATAATATTTTTTACTAATTAGGACTGAGTTGCACTAACAATACTAACCATGGTCTCTTACTAACAAAATAATTACTGATATAACAAGACCTACTAACAATCCTCCCACTTGAAGTGTCACAGATTTCCATGGGTGCCAGCTTGTTTACTATTCTATTACATAAAAAGGTAAGTATATAGAAATTTCCCTATCATTCTATCATATCTGCGTTGTGTTATCTTGGCTAGTTTCCACCTTGTAAAGTAGGTAAGCGTTGGTAATTAAATTCATAATAATTACTTATGTCTACAATTCTTTATTTACGCATTGATAATAAATACGTTTCTATTTATTTATAAGTGCCGTTATTAATATCTAGATTATTCTACCATTGTGCGATAGAAACACAAAAAAAAAGGATTTTTTTCAACCACAAAACGTAATAATGTAAATTAATTTAATCCTACATAATTTTAATTTAATTGAGTATAGCACTAACTTCAAAGAACTTATTAAGAAACTGACGTTACCTAAATACCGGTATTCGATTCATTAACGGTATCTCTCGCCCCCAGAAAATAAAATGTTCCAACAAAAATATGCAGCCTCGCCCCGATGCAAAACTCGTCTCAGTAGGTCATTGGTCCATTACTTCTGGCGTCGTATTATGGTCGTGAAGTGGTTCACACGGCTAGCGGTCAAGGTTATTAGAATGATGTCAGAAAACCCCTTGAATTATAGATACTGGGAGTGAGTTGTGTGTGTGAGAGAAAGACAGAGAACAAAGTTGCACGTGTGTGAGAGATTACACACTAAAGTAAGGCCAACGAGAAGCGATACAAAAGGTCATTTACCTGGAAAACGAGTAAGGAGTTTACAATGTACTATCTATCTCTTTCCATCTTGTGTGTTTGTCGCACTGTCTCGTTCTCGCGGCAAAATTATGGCAAGGTCGAGAGGGGTTCGTAAGCATTTGGGCGACCATTTGAGTAATATTATAATAATTATTATTCAGTCGATTTCGAAACGGTAATTCATGTTATTTGTTGAAGTTTTGTTATTTTTCGTTGTTTATTTAATTATTGTTACATTGTTATTGTTGATTATTGATTAGTGGTTCTTAGTTGTTATTGCTAGTGGTTAATGATGGAGCCACAACCAAGTACTTCGAGAGATAAATCAACAGATTTTACTTTTCCAAGAAAAATACTGAACAGACTAAGATATCCCTGCGATGCCTATCGTTTTAGTATTATTATTTTCAAATCAACTCATGTTCTTTTTATTAATTGTTAGCTTTTTAGAATAACAATTACATATAATAACTCAATTTGGCAGATATTATTTAAAATACATTGTCTAAACAAAATTATACTACAATAAATTAAATATCAAAAAGTTTCAAAATGTTGCATACCCCTGCTTTGTTTAACGACCTTGCGTTGGTTTTGTTTACATTTGGTATCGCTTCTCGTTGGCCTTACTATAGTGCTAAAAAAAGTTCAGTAACAATAAAAAGTGATCTGTGAAAGAAATGAAAGTTATTTAAAACTGTCCGCACACGTTCAGAATTTTCCACCCAGAATTCAGATTCTGAACTGTATGAGCCTAGTGCAGATGTCCGCAATTTTTTGACAATAGAGATCGATGACAGAGAGATATCCTCACCTACTTTACTGTCAATTCCGGATCAGAAATCTTAATCATAGTTCCGGACCAGAGACATCTGTTCCGGACGTATGCGACCAGCTTCAAACTTATGTATTTGTGAGTGCCATGACTAAAATTAACCTGCTAAGTGTGTAACGCTATGCGCAATGTAGAGTTCCGTAGCTGCCTTAATTACTTCCTTAAAATTTGTTATCCTCATTTCACAGTTTTCTTTTAAAGCTTAATACTCGAGGGGGCTAGATAGAAGCCCAGAAAAAAAAAATTACCATGAAGAGGTATAGTGTAATTCGTTACTGGTGAAAACGTGGCGTTGAAAGATTCTTCCTCGTGTCAATGACATCAGCAGCTGTAGGTAAAACCTATTGCCAAATTTTTTTCACTGTGTTGATTGTATGTCTCAAACTATTCCCAAAATGATTGTTTCCTTAGGATACTATTGTAAGGGTTCCGTTGGCTCCCATTCCCATTCTCACCCGTTCCAATAGACCCCAAAAACGATTAATTTGTTTTATAGTTTATTAACTTAGTACCTAGGTAATTTTACCGTATTTTTTCAACTTGTAAAGTTGACAGAAAAAAATGCTTTAAAGTATGATAATATTTTTGTAGTAGCTCTATCACATACTTATTTTGTTTCAATTCACTATTTAAAACTACAAATATTTACCACTGTTTTATCTAAGCAACATAGGTACCTATTGGTACCTAACTTAACTTTTATTACTCGTAAAGTACGGTCTACCTGCTCTACAATTCATTGTAATCTTTATTGAAACATAAACTCCATAGTTACTAGAAAATCCTAATGACATTTTTTCTAATTTGTTACTTGTTAATACCGCACACATAAAATACTGTACTTAATTGAAGTAGTAAACATACTCGTATATCTACAGACATTATTCTGACAATAGTAGCGGTAACAGCTGTGAACCACGGGAGCTTCGCTATGTGAGTGTTCTAACAATAGCAATACAACTCATGCGATCACAACACGAGAAACTACTCAATTACCTCATGTTCCGTCCATAATGTTGCTTTTTGTAAAGCAACGCTTAAAGGAATACATGACAGCAAAAAGTTAGTTTTTGTAAACATTTATTACGCGGTATTATGAAATTGTTATCAAATACCCAACTTTAGTAAATAGTCAACATGTGGAAAATCTTAATATAAAGAAGGTTTCCACGTTTCATACTTCAATGTAACTTAATGTCACTCATGGTAATAGCTATTTGGTAATTGGTGTGAATACCACTTTATAACAGTTGAGGGCAGTAGGTATGTAGTTATGGACATGTATGTCATATTTAATTACTTTACAAAATTTACTAAGTAATTACAACTGCTATGTAAATCTTAATAACAATAGGAAATTTTAGTAACAATTAATACCTAACTGCAGGATGCGACGCTGCGGATTTACACTTCATTAACTAACTGTCATTCACACATGATAATCACGGATTCATCACGCGGATTGCTATAGAGTGATAAACAAACAGACAGTAAGGTTCTTATCTATGTAAGTCGATTAACTATTTATCGGCATTTATCATCATTTACATTTCGTCTATTATATTCAATTTTAGGTGGGCCCTGACCCCAGAAAAATAGGACAATATCGACCTACCGAGCTAATAACCAAGCGGTTGAAAAAGTAGAAAACAAATTACGTTGCCCTGAATTAACATTCCATTAAATTTTCCATTGCAAAGGATTTTTTTTCATACAGTCCTTTATTGACACGCATCTATTTCATCATGGCAGCAATTAGTGACTTTTGAATTAAGAATATCGCGAACGGTTGCTCATTAATATTTTTTTTTAGTTTTTTTTTTCTCAATATTTATTAGGCCAGAATTCAATCGCGTCTAAGGCTGTTCTGCCAAAAAAAAATCGTCAAAGTATCTTCGCGACATGACTTACCAACTGGGTCACGAAAGAAGATCATGTCATGTAATTTCGGAAGACATCGTAAAACATTATCATGTAGTTAGCCTGATATCAACTCACCGGTCTATCGCTGATAATGGTCATGATAACGATATTAATAACCATTTCACTTCCTAGTCTGCGCATACCTACTGATAACAGAGGTCATTCTCATTAGAGCAGCACGTGTTTTGAGATTATTGATTCCCTGAGCTTTACTAGACAGACTCTAATACTCGTAACGAAAATCGGTACATCCGAAGGCTGGATTTATTAAAGGGATCCATGTTTTTTTATGACTTGTTACATTTCTTGTTAATATTTGTTTTTTCTTTCTTATTTTCTTCCTTATTTTTTATTCTTAAGACTGACAAGTTATTTTTTCCTATTCAACAGTAACTAGAGCAGCCTACTTATAGAAACGACGAATTTAAACTTACATAACCCCACAAGGCCTGACTCTACATGCCGCACCCCTACAAACCCTACATTTTGTTGATAAAACCATCATCAACTTCACAAAACAAACACCTACAATTTCATTGTTCTCATTTCATACAAGATACCGTAGTTAACAACAAACATTAAAAAAAATATTTTTTTACAAAAACGAAATTGTAACGCGCCTAAAAGCAATACAGCTTTTATGTTTAACCATTGAAGCCGAGAACATTGCAACCCCTGACCTACTTATGTCGTGTACACAGTAGTAACTGAAGTGTGAGGGCGGCACACTACGTCGTTACGTCACGACCTCACGACACGACACACCGACATGCCTATTAATTTGTATGTGCAGTTGGCGAGACACATTGCACCGCTATGTTGATTGAGAACTATTGACATTATAATTTTTGTCGGTACCTACTGATTGACAACGCAGTAGAATCATTGGACGTAAAAACTTGAAACTGTGCAAGGTTTCGTTATAATGTAGAGAAATAAGAAGTAAGTTTTTGAAAATTCATCCCTTAAGTGGGAATAAATGCTTTTTGAGTGTTATTTGCCATAACAAGGTGACTGTCCTTCCTGCCACAAAAAATCAGAACACGAAGTACCTAATTAATTGGAGATTTGAAATATCGTACATTTTGTGTGAACTTTGAAATAGGTAAATAAGCATTCGCGGCCCTGATCAAGGTTTGTATCGCTGATAGCAGATTATTTATTAAAGTTTAGGTACTTCCATGTATGGGAATTGGATCAGGAACGCTTGAATTCTTATTCTAGGGGTCACGGCCATGACATACGACACAAAACAAAAGAAAAACGCTCCCGTAGGTACTTCTATGCACGCATTTAGTAAGTTTCCTACTCCGCAGTGCAAACTATTTGGCAAGAAAATTGAAGAAAATGTTATGAAATAGTGTTCTGTACCTATACCTGCTCTACCTAATTCAAGAACATCCAAGGTATAGCCAATGTCAAGGGTTATTGCGTAACTGAAGAAACTGCGGAATTTTACTGATATCTTATTATATAAGGTAATAAAGAAGGGTTAGATAACTATGAAGGAAACTATGCGCATTGGGTACTGTGTTACAATTATAGTATTACGCTGACATTTGTGGATTCAAACTGAGATACCTACAAGGAAACCTAGTTCAAAGCCGAACATCCACAAACCGTAACCTCACAAAAAACTTTCGTGTGGAATTTGAACACAATACTTTTAAGTAAAAAGATGTTTCAAACAACATGCTATTGTTTCCAGTTTTGGTAATACGCTTAAATGAAAGAGTAAAGAAACGAAAATAGTAAATTGTTTTATGTCTCTCTGCTTCAAAATTGTGCGTGAGAATTTACATGAGTGAATTAAATATTTAGTATTCCTTCCTCATAGACACGTCGTCGCCGGTATGCTACGAGTAGCTTGCCAGGTATTAACATTAGGTAAATAAACATAATTAATTGAATACATTAGTAAATTGTATAATGTTTTAGTAATACTGTCAAAGTTGTGTAATTAAATATCTAAAAGTGCGTTGTTAATTCTACAGGAAGGTGAACAATGAAACAATTTTTGTTTTCTGTCGTTGTAGCGCTGTCTAGTGATTTTATACAATAAACGTAAGTACCTCGTGCCTATAGTTGAGTCTATTTTATATAAATTGTATGAAAATAAAAGTTTGAATTTACAGAATTGTTTAATTCCGTTGCTTCCTTCGATTATCAATCGTGTGTATATTTAGTTAGTAAATTTTCGTGATAATTTTGGGTTATTGATAGATCGATGATCAAATTATAAGTAAGTCGTGCTGTTAATTTAGTATTCACCCATAAGAGATCCAACTTTAATGTAATAAAACGAGGAAAGCTTAAATGTTTATCCATGCTGGGAGTTGAACATATTTCGCCAATTATTCGCACTGTCTACAGAGCGTGTATAAAAATGAAAATCACAAAACCTTTTCACTCAAGAACTTCATTTGAATGTAACTGAAAGACAGCCATCATCAAGAATTAACAATACCTCTTCAATTTAAGAACTAAATTCGTCAGCATAAACAGCGAATGTTCGCGTATTCTTTATGTACAAAAGAGTCGAATATTCGCATTGTCTGCGATTAAAAAGGTATCAACATACATACAAGTATAATACAAACCTATTATATGTACGTGGATTATACATATGCCATACCGCATGCCGGCTCTGTAGCCAAAACCAAAATAGCCTGAGCTTGTGCGATAATAGTTGTCGTACTACTAGAGTAGTAACAAGCGTCAGGTGATTGGGTCACATACGACGCGAATTAATTTTAAATTGAATTCTTACATGACAAGACAATAAAGGAATAACTTGGAACTTACATCTGTACCTGATCTATACTTAGGTAGGCTGTATAAATGAACAGAACAGCAGGTATTCGATGTCTGAGTTAATGTAAAGTTAGCATTAACTACGACCTTCAAACGGGACAGGACGATGATGTCATAGAGCAGAGGATAGGCGGTATTTCTTTAGATTACAATGTTTTAAGATCGCAAATTAGACTGTGAGGTGCGTAATAAATTAGTTTACATGTTATTATTAATGCCATTAATGGGTCAGCAATACTTCTGGTCCTTCGAGTTGTTACAAAAAATGTAACGTTTATGATGCATTAAAATAAGGTGCCAATGTTTGATATTTTACAATTAAATTAGGTCTTTATAAACAGTATTTTTGGAAATATTTAAAATATTAGCCCAAATTTTTGTCATGAAATTTATAACGAATGTACGATAAATTAAAGTATCTTACCTTTTATATATTTAACCAGAGCACTGACTACGAACACATTTATAAATTAAAACTAAATTTAGTACGCAAGGGCACGACTGCTTACACTTATTATTGCCGAAAGGGTTAAGGTAAAAACGTTGTCAGAGCACTAAACTGTTTAACACATCACTTTTTATGTTAGGAAGTTAATAATTTATCACTGATAATGATGGTTTGTTGGATATGTCGTTAGCTAATCGTTCGTAATAGCGCGGTACGCATTACGTTCGTCGCGCCTGGTCCGTTTGACGGACTGATGTAACAGACCCGTACATTATCTGTACATATGGTCGCCCGCTCGATTCGAGGGCTCTTTCCTCCAAGATCGTGACTCATAACGATCGCAGCTAGGTTCAGACCAAAACAGTTGAAAAGAGAGACTGTGAGCGCCATCTAGGTTAGGAACTGCGAACTACGAGATCGGGTTTATCAGGGATAATTAATACGAGCCTGTAGTATGGTATTTGAAAAACATTGTTTTGTTAGGAAATAAGGCTAGTATACCCTTGTAAATAAATAACTACGTAACTCCAATTTATGTATTGATTATATTTTTAAATATGACTCTACTCAATACATGATCTAAGTGTCGTATCTTGTTAGATTAGACCCAGATGTATGTAAAACTGTGGGTACCCGCATCATAGAGAAACTGTATTTGTTATTAAAAAGTCAAAAGTAAAAAATAAGCTGTATATTTTAAGAAGGACTAGAAAATAAAATCACTAATTCTTCATACCATTTTATTGTGACAAAATTACACTTATGTCCGACATGAAGTAAAAAACGAGATTGACTTTACTTCTCCTTCTTCTCGGAGGAGAGAGAGTTATAAAGCTTGGAGACTTCGTTGAGGACGAGATTCTGGACGACTGTGCCGTTGGTGTCGATGAAGTTGGCAAAGGACTTGTTGATGGAGGCTTCACGGGTCTTGCCGCTGGCGTCGCGCATCACCAATACTAAGTTGTATTTGTCATCATGCCTAAAAGCAAATTTTCTTATAAAACAATAGTAAAAAACTAGGCTGCAACTGTGTAAATAATCTTCCCTCATAACTAAGGAGATCTAACTTCTATCTAAAGTCTGGGGTCCTAACCTGGGAGTAATTACCATAAAGGTTTTCATTTAAAGTAAAAAAATGCACAAAAAAGTTACAATTGTATTGTTTGTTCTGATAACATTTAAAGATGGGAGTAAAATGAGTTTTCCTCATGGGTTATAGGGATAACAATATAGAAAAGGTTATGAAGTACTGATCTTGACAAACACATTTAAAAAACACAAACAGATCACAAAAAAAAACATAATCAACTGGTGTGTTCTATAGTTCATTTTTTAACTTGTTTTTGAGACTAAAACATTCATTTTCAAAGCAGTTTTTGTGAATATTAGCATAAGCGTCTGTGATATGGAAGGGATGAAATCATTAAAAAATTACTGGAAAAGTGTGAATAAAATTAGAATGTGTGTATCCCGTTACAAGGTTTAAGTAAATCTGCATGCTAAACAGGACAAGTAAAAAAATGGACTGTACACTCATCAAGTATCTAATAAGTAATAAGGCAGAAGTGATACTGTATAACATAAAAACTTACTTCTTGACATAAGAGCTAGCTTCCCAAACTCTCTGGTTATTCCCAACCTTTTCCTTCGCGACTACAAATATGCCCTTTTCCTTAAATGTAGTGTACAATGTCAGAATGCTCATCAGAATGAAGTACGATGAAACACAGATTATGAGAACCAGTCTGAAAACAAAGGGTAGGGTATACATTTTTTTAATTTTAAAAGAAAATTAGGAGTATGTAAATAGGCAGCATAAAATTGAAATTAAAATAATTTTATAGTATGGTAGAGAATAATTGATTCTCAAAGGAGACACTAGACAAAACAAGTTTGAGAATCTCTACTTTATACTATTCAAATTTACTGTGCTCAATAACTTCTATTTTACAATAAATAGATATTTTAATGCATTTAGATAACGGTTTACCTTGATTGTGGGAATGGGTATAGGTAGTCCCACAGTAAAGCATAGAGGGCGACACCAACTGCTAAAGCACAAAGAAACAGTCGGCCGTCAATCAAAGCAAAGGACTCCTTGCATTTTAAATCTCCTGTTAGAACCTGGAACAACAAATTATGTATATAAGGTGGTACCTGATTGGACTAGTACTATAGATCTTAGTTTTCTATTTTACATTTAAATCACTTGGACTAATATTGACTGTTATAATATAAAAAAAGATTTAGACAGGCATCTTAAATTTTATCAAAAATGAAGGAAGTGTTACTCTCACACTATTTTTAATTTGCTAGATACCTTACTTCATATGACGGAATATTATAAGAAGTATTTTCTATGCAACTTACCTCCCTAATAGCATCATCAATAGCATTTTTGGCAGCTGCTCCATCCCACTTGTTGATTTTAACTATCTGAAATTTTTGAGGAGATATACCAATTGTAAGTCACAAGATGAAAACTATATAACAATGGGAGGTAAACAGGGCATAGAAATGTAGTAGAGAATATAACGTGCTTGTTTGTTAATATAGACAGTTGATAGACGTAGCAACATTGTGAGATCAACTCAAAAAATTTAATCTCCGTTACAATAAAAAGAAGATTCTTAATTAAATGCAACTAATAAATCGATTATATTCTAAATCACTTTCCAATCAATTTAATTATATGAAAAACGAGATACGTTAAGCATGATCAGTTGAAAATACTATGATTAGCAAAGCTTTTACTATAAGAAAGCACGCATAGTATGACGTGTCTCTTCGTTGCTGTTTCGGCATGCGATACGATACGATACTTTAAACACAATAATAATTACCTCTTGTGCTTCTGTCATTCTTATGCGGATAATTTAATTTTGGAATTAGGATTCAATTCTCATTTAATTAGGATGTGGTAGCCTTTTCTATTTTTAATACAACCAAAATTAAGAAAACACCGACACGACAACGAAGAACTCGGAGACTTGCTGAAATATAAATTGTCAAAGTCAAAATGACATAAAATATTGTCCACATGACATTTTTAGCACTTCATGTCATGCATAGAGTAGGATATTTAAACAGATAAAGTAGATGAAAAGTCTACAGATTTGTAATTTGTTTTAACTTTTAGGGCCTGCGTACACGAGGTACTTTGGTTCCACGAGTAGATCCTAACATACAAAATACAAGGTACACAAAGTAGTCTACTCAGATAAATAAATAGCATAGCACTTGCGATCTTGACATTGACGTGATATCATATTTTCATAGTATTGATGTATGCATACCCTCTAAATATTTTGGCTAAAGATTACATTTACTAGCATTTGGCATTTTATTATAATTAAGAGGTTGTAACAGGGTACCTACTTAGTAGAAAACCACAAATAAAATTTTCAAATACCTGGAGTATGCAAAACATCGTATGCGAAGACCCTTAAATATTTCATCACAGATATTATAATTAAATTACGACGCAATTTTTTATCTATATCGCATATATACACTGTGCTATACTATGATGGATTCCTGCCTGCCTCAAAAAAGCAATGAACTAAAGAAAATGAAATGAAGTAGCTTCCCTATAATAAAATACCTTTAATTAATTTGTGACAGAGTTTAGTATTTTTTTAAGTAGTAAATAATTGATGCTTAATTATTGGTTCAGTAAGTAATGGTATGTGTCCAAGCTGTGCGAATGAGTGCAAAAATATTTTTTGTGTGCATCAAACCGGTGGCTATGCTATGTAAAATTATGTGAATTGAGACTCCTTATTAAAATGTTGTGCATTTGTTATATATTATTGTATGTTACAATCGCTTCATAAAACACATTGTGCGATTATGAAATTAAAGGAGCTAAAAATTGACCTGTATATATGCTACAATAATAGGTAATAATGTGTTAGAAAGAGGTCATGGAGAGTTCACAGCATGTTAGTACAACAGACTTGTCACTGAGTTAACATGTTTGCAGGTTGTTTGCTACTGCGTTAAAATACAATGGCAAAGAAAAGGAAACCAGCATCAAAAGTCCCATCGCGCCGCTCCACTAGACGCGGGAAACAGACCGATAACGAGAACGCTTCGGTCGAAGGGGAGTCGTCTGTGCCTCAAGAGCCACCGAACGCCGAATCTGCTACCGCTGATAACCCTGTAGACACCCCTTCTACGCCTGGCGACAGTCAAGCTATGCCCGAATCGCAGTCCGCTAATCAAACTTCCGAAAATACAAATGCAAAACCTGGACAAAGCCTAACTACTCCTATTGTAGCATTACATAAGAAATTTGGAAAGTACCGCTGCTTATTTAATAACGACGAAACATTTAGTAAGAAGTACGAAATTGGCAGTGACAGCGAAACTAATAGTAGTCTAGAAATAAGAGTGGTAGATCCGTGTGCGAGCTCCGAGTCTGACTCCAATGCTGCATTGGATACTCAGTCTGACTCCAACAGTGTAGTTTGCATCAGTCCATTGACTGTAGTTACGAATACATTGCAAACTAATTCTAGAGATATGTCTCCCGTGTTAGTCTTTGAACCACCGCAAGATGTACCTTTAGTTACAGAAGAGGTAACACTTCAATCCAATCCAGAAGTAGAAATTATCAGTTCTGTTTCTACTGAAAATGTACCTGAGGAAAATATTCCAGAACAAAAAGAAAATCAAGTGGTAATAATAGATGAAGAAGAAAAGGAGGTAGAGAATCTAACCCCAGACATTCCTTTAGAAGATCAGTTTGGTTATGGTGATGATGAAGTCATAACCGTTGTACAAATTGTAGAGGATGATAACCAGGAGCTTTACTATGATATTAACATAGATAGTCCAAAACCCCAAGTGCAGCCTGACCCCAATATTTCAGTTGAGGATGGGGATAATAAAAAACAGGATACTGACTTCCAGAGTCATTTTGCAAAGCTAAACTTGTCAACGCCGATTGAAATGCAGGGCAGTTCATCCATGGACTACTCCGAGTTGCTCAATGTTAGAACATCACCTTATAGCCTACCCGATCTACACTATCATAAGGAACTTGTAAATGATGGCATGCCGAGACCTGATCCTAGTATAACACCAAGCTCTACTCTATCAGATGATAGCAATTCTTCTAGAATGACCGAGCCTAACCTCAACAATTCAAATGACTCTTCAGAGTCGTCTCCTACGGGTGTGAGAAGGTCTAGTCGTATCAAAACTATTAGTAATTTGAAGCAGAAAACGAAAGGATATGGTTTAGTAAAAACACCATTAAAAAAGGCACTGATTACGCAAACAAAGTTGAAGTTAGAAGAATTAAGTTCGGATAGTCAAGAGAGACCGTCTGATCTCTTGAACAGCTTAGTAGGCACTTTACCATTTCCTGTACCATCTGAGATGCCAGTAAAAGTCAAATCTCGGTGGCGCAGGTCCAGTGAGCTGGAAATGGGGGCAAGCTCCCCAGCCATCTCCCCCCTAGCTAGTCCAAGCTTACCCCAGCGGCTACCTCCTCTAGAAGAGACCCAGAAAGAAGAAGAACCAAGCATTCCTTTAAGTAAAGAGGCATATGACAGGATAATTGAGGAAAGGATGAACCAGTATGAACATTTGGAGGAGAATGAGTATTTGTGTGAGCGAATGATTAGTAAAGAAACTAAGAAGATGATATGTGACTGTTTTATGACCAAAGAGGAGTTGGAGCGCGGGGAGCTAGCTTGCGGAGAAGACTGCCTAAATAGATTACTTATGATAGAATGGTAAGTAATTTTTAATTGCTATATCCAATGATATTTTAACTTAAGGTGAACTACAACTATATTTGAAATACATTTTACCAGATGCCATTGTATCTATACAGTTCTGGTAACTGGTTGAAATTATTCATGATATGATAATTTTAACAAAAGACTCATTCATAAATGTTCTATTCCAAGATTCTCATATTGATATAATTCATATATGTGGAAATAGTCAAAGGTTGGGAATAAAATAGTTTACAAGGCTAAAGCCTATTAAAAGCAAAATGTGCTTTTGAATATTTTACTAACTATTGTCTAATTGTATCTCTTTGATATTGTCACAAAATTATTTTTGGCCAAATCTTTATATGCAACTAACATTAATTAACCTTTTTTAAAAATAGAGTATTGGGAGTTTTTTATTCCAGCTTTTTTCCTTCCTGCCAACATTAGCTTACTTATGCATAAGTAATACATCAGTATTTATTTTTCATAAAGCTAATGATATGATAGGTATTGTCTATAGCAACTTTAGGAACTTTTGTAATTATGTAATTTTTTTTTATGTTATTCATATTATAAATTTAAAGGTTTGTTAAGTGAGCTATTAGTTCCTAAGACGAAATAAATGACTTGAATGTTAATAATTTATTTTACTTTTCAGTAACTCAAGATGTCCAGTAGGAGAGAGGTGTACCAACAGAAGGTTCCAGAAGAGAGAGAATGGTCCTTTGAAGGTTTTTTATGCTGACAAGAAGGGATGTGGAGTGGAGGCTTCCGAGGATATCCCAACGTAAGTTGATTAGGATCTTTGATGCCTTTTTATACATACTACCAGTTGACCAATATGATGGAAGTTTTTATATTATGAATAGTTATCGTATTTCATTCTACAATTACATGCTTAGCGTTAAGTTGTACATGGTCTTATGCATAATAATAATGTAGTATTTTCATGTTTATTTTGAATTTAAGTCTTCGACTTACTTTTCAAATGATTTGAATTAGTAATCTTGCTTTGAATAATTGCAAAAAGATGAAATGCATAAAGGGTATATTCAAAATAAAGGTTTCCAGAAATAGAAAATATTAAGCGAATTTTTAGGAACTAATAGTGTGATATTTAATCATCAAAGCAACGCGAATGATTCATTCCATTGCTTGAAAGCCATTTTTAATATTTCTAAACATGATTTCTGGCTAAATTAAAAGGTAAGCGTGCTGTAACTTTTTGATAAGTTTTTCATAAGTAAAAACTCGTCACCCTGACAAAATGATTATTAAACTACATTGTCATTTAAAGGGTTCTGAGTTTGATTCCCAGCAAGACAAAAATCTTAATTATCAGTTTTCATTGTAGTCCTTGGTATCAACAACACAACATCCTAGTATGGAGCTGCAAGAGTAACATTGTTTAAGTAAAAAAAAAGTTCGTCTCAAATTGATTTGGTTAAAATGAAATCCTCAATTGAATACAGAAATACACTATTGACAATTACTACATAACTAACAGCTGCAGTACATTAATAGATGATATTATTTGTTCTGTAAAACATTGTGCTGTACAGTTCACAGTCAACCGATCCTAATAGCTTGCTACCAATCATCCATGTAAATAAACACTGCCTTATAGTCATAATGCTTCCTGAGATGAATCGATATCTCAAAGCTGTAATTAGCTTACCAAGGTCAAAAGAATCGTTGAAGCGTCGCCGGCTAAGACTTATGTCGACTTAATGATACCATAATGTTCGTAAACATTTTAATTTGTTAGGTAAAAGGCTCAACGCCCATACATTTTGTATGGTAAAATCACCTCTCAAATAACTCATTTTTGTTTCACTGTACGTATTGCAATGACGCACTGCATTGTAATATGACGGCATATACCTATGTATATGTATTTTTATCATCGTGATATGGAGGTGAGAATACTCGGTATAATGGCACATGGCGACTAACTGAATGAAGAAATATTATAGATATAGTTAGTACCTATAATATTGTATATTACGTTGGGCTTTCATAAAAATTTGTTAAGAACATTAGGTTAAAAACATACCCTTAAAAACATTAGGTTAATGACGAAATCAGTTTTTTTGCTTTATTAACCTAATGTTTTTAAGGGTGTCACATCAAGCAGCGATTACAATTGTAGGGTCACATCTGAGTACTCATACAGCTCTTAATGCATTTTTTACCAGCTAACCATCAGAATAACCAGAAATATATGGGAGGCGGTAACCAGAAAAAAATTCATACATCAACTCATCTTTTCTCGAGACTTACGAGTATATGCGTATTAGACAATAGTTTCACTATTCCGCCGCTATGGTAACAGCAGATGTCGTTGGTAACATATATCTTTGTATATTACAGGGGCGAGTTCCTAATGGAATATGTAGGGGAAGTATTAGACTATGAATTGTTCTACAAGCGGGCGCAGGCCTATTCTGATGACAACAATCTTCATCACTATTTCATGTCGTTGAAAGGCGATACAGTGATAGATGCTACGGTCAAAGGCAACATATCGAGGTTCATCAACCACTCATGTGAACCCAACGCTGAAACCCAGAAATGGACAGTGAACGGAGAACTTAGGATAGGTTTCTTCAGCAAAAGAGATATAGTTGCCGGAGAAGAAATCACCTTTGATTACCAGTTTCAGAGATTTGGGTAAGTTTTTTTCCTTTTTATTTTTAACGGTTTTGTAATGTTTTTTAATCTGTTTTTTGTTAAAGCTTAAAGCGAAAAGAATAAATTGCTAAAAGTAATTTTGTGACATTTTTAAATTTGCTTTTATATACACACATTCGAATTGAATATTCTGTTCATAATATGTAAGAATACTTGATTGTCGTTATTTCAATTCTTTAATGTGACATTAAGGTATAAAAAAAATTGAGGCATAAAACATGATCTATTCATACAACAAAATCAAAATTAAACTTAAAAGCATCGAAATATGACAATTCCAGCTATTTTTGAGTACATGGATGGTGTGGTAAGAGTGTGTTGTTTGGTGCAGCAAAGTGGCGCAGCGTTGTTACTGCGGCGCGGACAACTGTCGCGGCTGGATCGGCGCCGAGCCGGACTCGGATGACGACGAGGACTATGAAGAGGTAAGGGGAAATGGGGAGAGGGGAGTGCGGAAAGGGAAATTGGGAGTGGGGAAATTCAGTAAATTGATGTATAATTTCGATCAAGTCCGGGTTGAAGTAATAATTAATGGAAGCAATAAATGCGAAATTGAATAAATGTACTCGATTGAAATGTGCAGTTTCTTAAACTATAGTTGACAAATATAAACATACGCATTGTCTGCAAATATCAAAAACATTTATTATCTCGTGTCTTATAGCCGATACATAATGTATGAGTCGGTCTCAATGTCATATTCCGGCGAAAAAAGTGAATTATTGAATTTATTCTGGATTAAACAAGGTTGCACAGGCCCTGCACGCGTTGCAGAGTCTAAACCGCTTTAGTTATAGTGATGTTTTGCAATAAACAACTTGTTATGAACATACATACATTACAGTACTGACATTCCTATTATAGTATAGTCGTTATTTGTTTCGGTTATTGAATTAGCCGGGACTGAGTGGGATCTAATTGTAAGTTAGTAATTTATAATTTTGTTAAGAACTTTTGTTCAGTTTTATTGAGGAGGCAGCATTCAGCGTTTATCACGAATTCAATGACATTCGAACAATAAAATTGCAATTTATTTGTCAAGTCTAACAATACGTGTTTGATTAAAATAATAGTTGGTCGCGTAATATTTAATAAAATAAGATCTAAAATACGAAACATTTGTCGGCAAATAGTTGTAGCAAATTCTCAAGAACAATTTTATCAGGCAGTGATTATTTTGTAAAACAAATATTTTTCTTTCTTTCTTTTAAATGTATTGTTTCTTTTGCAGGAGGAAGAAGACGTGTCGACATCCAAGTCTGGTACAACGGAATCATCGGAGGAGTCTCGAGTTGCCGACCCGTCGGCGGAGCAACCTCGACCTCTCCGCAAAGCTAGGAGACCCAGGAAATATAAGCCACAGGCGCCTGATCTAGTTCAAGACGCTGATGTGAGTTGTTTACCTGTCAATTTATTTTTAGCCAATTGCCCCAGAAAGAAGGTAATGTTTTTTGAATGTATGTATGTATGTCTACTTCCTTGGCATGCTCTACAATACTTGGCTTGACGAATTTCACCATGTCAGCTGACATTAAATTCGTTTCCATTTTGAATGTGTCATAGACTATAACTAGTTTTATAAACGGCAACCCCAACTCAAAACAAATCTATAGTAGAGCCATTACAAACGTGCTAACTACGTCATAAATCAAAACGTCAAAGGGATGGACTATGGTTGCAGATTCGAAAGAGAGTTCCGATATACTTATAAGTGGGAACGAGAGATATGATAAAATGATTGATGACGTAGTTTGCACGTTTGTAATGGCCCAGCTATAGTCTTCTTGCTTCAAAGGTAAGGTGATTAATGAAAAAAAAATGTAAATCAAAAATTAACTTTCGCGGGTAACGATTACACACGTAGAAAGGGTTTATTTCTCATCTCATATATCTATATATATCTCATTAGAAGTCGCCGGCGGCTCCGTCCGCGTAATTTTCCCGTTTTTGGAATATTTTTTTTTGCTGCTCCTCTCCTATTCATCATAGCGTGATGTTATATAGCCTATAGGTTTCCTCGATAAATGGACTATCTTACACTAAAAGAATTTTTCAAATCGGTCCAGTAGTTCCTGAGCGCATTCAAACAAACAAACTCTTCAGCTTTATATATTAGTATAGATATATTCATATAATATTTTAATCCAAATA
>LGAG01000213.1:45028-67296 GCA_001278395.1 Lerema accius
TTTTTTGCACGAGATGGGGACCTCTTACGCATTTCAATTTGCTTGTAACCGGCTGCAGATGTTTGAGGCGACGCTGAAGTGACTCCGGAGGTCCGGAGGTCAAATATCTAAGACCATAGAGTAATTTCACAACATACAAAACAATGCAACCCTAACCTTAACACTATTGAATGTAATTAGTCATTTATAAAAAGCCAAAAAAAGGATCTTTTGTATATTGGAAACTAAACTTAAAGACCAATCTTGGTGAAGTACCTACATACGAGTTATCGACAAAACCTAACGACTGTTACATGACACAAGTACCTATACTATTGGTTAGATTACTAATTTCTTTTTGCTTAAGTGCAAATAGAATAATAAGAGATACTTAACCAACGCAAGGATATAACTATACGAATGTCCCCTGAAGCAGAAAAAGACTATAGAAACTTAGCCCTTATGAGACTAATGACCACAGTATTTTAATTCAGACTAAGTACGTAAAAAGTAAACGCGACTAATAGGTACCATAACTATCACAAAAATGGTACGTAAATAATCCTGTCTGTGTTAGTGCTAAAATCGCGTGTCAGGGTGTCGTAAACGCAGCTCTGAAACGAGAAGCTTGATTACAGAGTCTTAATGCCTCAGATTAAAACAGTATTAGGATAAACATTGACTAATATCCATCCATTCAAGCCCTAAATGGGCGAGATTGACCACTGGTCACCACTGACCACTTTTCACTTAGTTTGCTCGTTTCTTCTATTATTTACCCGACTGTATCAAAACGTAATGTATTTCAAGAGGATGTAGTACATGCATGTCCCTTTCGTTGGCTTTTTGTTTTTTTTTATTAATGATTTCTAGATGAAATAATTTTACGATAAACTGTTAGTTTACTGCATGAACTTTTGCTATTTGCTACGTTTGGTTAATATAGGCTAAATTAGAGTTTGGTTTAATAGGCTAAGTTAGATTGATAACATGCTCCACAAGCAGACTCTACCAATGTAGGTAGGTACTTACTTTAGTTAAATTCAAAAGGTGCAATAAAAAGTTATAATCTTAAAATACACTAAATTCTAATATGAAGAACAAAACAAATTATAAAATTTAATTCTGTGGCTCAAAATTTCAGAATTATTATTGTCATTATTTCCCGGTTTGTTCAAAATTTTAATTGAAAAATACTTACCACGTCGGCAGTAACTTCCAATTCCATTCTAATTCAAAATTCCTATCTATAAATCACTAGTGACACATATTTTAAATTTAGAACAAACATTTTTTGTTTAAATGTTTCCGGCCAATTAGTTCTGGCGGAAAATTGAAAGCGCGCGCGACCAAAGAGACGGTGTTTTCGATACTGTCCACTCAGAAAGTCACACTTGACTACAGACTAGCGACGAAGAAAAACTTTAGCTAGTGTTTCGTTAGGAAAATTCGAATATCGCCGGAAGAAAGAACATTATAGGGTTGGCGAAGTGTATTTACTTACTGCAAATAGAAACAAAACACAACGTGTTTAGAATAGAGAATTTTTTGTTAACCTTTAGTGGTCGTTTCGTTAATTTTCAGAGAAAAGTTAATTGCTCCCTACCAATTCTATCGAGGTACTATATTTGACTCACCCATATCGTGATCATGAATGCCATATTGCTAATTGTGATCACAATGGCGACAAATGTATTTTTCTAATTAGTTACCAAAGTAGGCCGCTTCGCTACCATCGTATCCATGAATTAAATTTTAAAAGGCTGATATGGAATCAAGAATCTTTGACAATTTTTTTTTTACTTAGGTATACCTATAACAACTGATCAATCATTTAGCACATTCAATTTATTGAAATAAATTGTATAAAATATAGCCATACAATAATTCAATAAATTAAATACACCTCCTTGATAAAGCTGAAATTTACGAATTTTTTTCTTAGGGAAGTAGGTAGGTACGGGGTCATACAAATTTTTGTAGTTATAAAAGTAAGTTTTAAAAATGGTTACATAGTTATTAATGCCCTTCCACACTGAGTTACCATGATGCGCATTTAAGCGTTTGAAGCGATATAAACGCAAAGAGAACGCGCTATTGCAATGTTACAAAAGCGTGTAGGTGTAGAACACGTTTCGAATATTTTGAATTATAGTGTATTGCATCAAACTTGAATATATGTACCAAGTAAATTCAGAAATTTAAAGCGCTAAGACTATTCCAAACCGAAGATGGACGCCAACTCAGAAAAAAAATTTTTGTCAACCTTATCATTGATATCACATTGAAAGTGCTAGATTAGTAGAAAACAGATCAATCTCAATTAATTATATATCTATAAGTACCTCTTATTATTTATCAAATTAAAAAAAGTCAATTCAAAGATATAAAATAGTAAGTAGGTACGTATTTATTAATTTATTCTTCGATACCTACTTGTAAGAAGTATACCAATTATTTCTCCTTTTAGCATTCCTAATTCCCATTACTGTTCTATGAAATACGAAAAATGTCTATAAAAATATCCCTAACAAGTTTATTGATAGGCAATTTTAATCAGTTGCCTGCCCTGTTGATCCTAATAGCTCTACAATTTCACGTCATCTACCGCCCGCCCTTCTAAAAGCCTACAGAATGTGCGTTAAGTACATATGGGCGTTACCCGTGTCGGAAAACGGAACTTTTTATAGCCACCACATTATGGTAATTAAAATTATTACCTTAAAAATTAAATCACATGACGAAGCAGTTAGAGAAAATGAATTATTTAACAACTGAAATGTACAAGTTACATAAATAATAAAAAATATTATACCTACCTAGCAGACTTTGTGAGCCAATTCGATTTAAATACGTCTTCCCCAAAAATATTATAATCTAAAAGAATTTAAATACAAAATGACTTACCCCTTTAATCAGCGTAATAAATACCATCTTCACGTATTTTGGAAAAGCTCATATAAATTAAAGAAACATAAAGCTGTCACCAATGAATTTTCCGTCTCCCGTAGATTCCCTCTGATAGATTTTATTATACGAACAATTTTAAAATATCACTTCCAGTTAAACATGCCGTGGTTTCAGTATACCACTCAATTTGTCCGTATAGTAATGTATTGACTGTGATGTAAATATTTGTTGTGATACACATATACCTGTTATGTTATTGATTTTCGCTGTGATTGGATTTGATTCCTGTGTTTCTGACTTTACAGCGAAAACAGCGCTTTTATTATTATTGGTCTCTCTTTTATAACCTAATCGTTGGAAGCAGCTTTAGTGCAATCCAATCAAAACCAACCAGGCATGAATAATCATAATAAATAAGTCATTGAATTAATAGTGTATTACATAAAATCATACGCTCTTTTAATTTTAATCACAATACAAAATACATTTGAGTCATTTCTCAATGCGCGCGCATTTTCCTAGGCTTGTAGTGTGAGTGTGAATTGCGTAGAGTAGAAAATAAGCTTTGTACAGCTCTGCAGGTACTGCACGAGCTTTTGAAGCTTTTAAATTGCCGCGTTCTGAGAATTTGTTAACACTTATCTTTAATAGAAATATGTATCCTTATAGTTAAAAAAATCTCTTTAATGACGTTCATTTGTTTAGATTATATTTTTTATATAATATTTGAATATTTTGAATTTGAAACAATTTTCACAATAGCGTAGGAAGCTGTTTGTCAAACTTGACGTTCGTCAATCATATTGTCAAAGTCAGTCTGTTCTCTGTTTTATTTTAAGTTTTGACAGTTGGCTGGTGTACAGAACCGAGCAGATTTGTACGAACGATTCGTGAAAACATTATTTTTCCGATAATATAAATAAATTATAACAATAATTACATACAGTGTACATCAAGCCATTGGAGTATTACATTTAACCAGCTTATCTCACTTTAATTTCATCATAATTTACCTGCAGAAGTGTCTGTAATATATTTGTAGAAATGGAAACGGGTTTGTATTTTTATTATCGTTTGTGTGTATTGTATAGATCCTATGATATTGTTCAAAGTTTTAAAAGTTTAGATTACTTTGGTATTTTACTTGTGTTTAACGATACGAAATAAATAATGCCATACAACTTAGTTGCGATACTGTGTTCATATTTTAGATATAAAACGAAGGCAGGTTTCATTAGATCAACTAAACGCCCTGGTGGAGTTTTTAAAGGAACATCCAGAACTTGCCAAAGGCTTGACGCGAGGACGTCGCGGAAAACTACATACTTTAAAATTGTGGAATTTGTGCGCCAAAAAACTGAATGTGTTCAAGGAAGGTGCACATAAGGATGGGAAGGGTTGGTCTAAGGTAAAGTAATAGATTATTTTACAAACTTTTTTTTATCTTAATAAATATTTTACAATATCAGCAAATAAATTGACAAGTTTAATTAAATATTTTTATTCCATTTTTTTGTATGTACCTATGTAGCAGTAACGAAAAAAAACTATTTTTTTTTCTTTTTAATTTTAGCAAACAGTAGGTATAAATTAGTAACATATGAGTTTTCATTATCTTTCAGTACTTTACTGCCTACTGGCTGAAAGTTTAATATTATTGTTTTTAAAACAGTTGAACAATTTTGTTAAAATGATCACTTAAATAAAATGTATACTATCTTTATTATCTTTCAGTACTGGTGTGATTGGAAATACCGAGTGAGAAGAAGAGCACTAGAGCTGAAAGCAGCCCAGGACTCCAACAGATCCCTACCTGATGGTGTCACCACCCTGTCTCCATTAGAAGAAAACATAATGAGTGTTATTGGAGAAAATTCTCTTGAAGGTGTGGTGATCAAATGTGATCCTTTGGGTGAACAGGTAAACTTATATTTTCTTCATGCCTTCTTAGTTTTTAAATTCCCTTATGACTTATACTGACCATAGATGGCTGTCAACAATGAGCATCTAAGTAAATCCTCCATAAATACTAATAGTCAGTTTATACAATTTTATTCTGCATACCAAGTGTATGTCTTTACTGGCTGTGACTACTTGATGGCTTGTCTATAATCAGAGCTATAGTCCTTCTATATGCAGTGAAATACAATATTACGCAGTTCCACCCTTTCTTATTTTTCAGCAGAAATTAGACATTACTGTTTTTTAATTAAGTAATATCATGACCATAATCGCTCTTCTTGTTTACACTAGGTATTACAATAGTCAAATGATCCCTTACAAATGGTATAAAAATAAATGTCTTTCATGTGTGATATTTATAATGCAGTATAATAATTATTCCAGGACTCATTTGAGGAGCCTAATGACGAAGATCAAAATGATAATATTACATCATTTCGTTGTTATTCAGGTAATTAAATATTACATTAATTCATCAGAAAAAGGAACCAAAAGTGTTAATATTCAGAATATTGTGATGTTTAGTTATTTTTCAGTACCTGACCCGAAATGTACAAAGAATAGAAAGAGACGGCATTCATCAAAGGATGTTTCTGATCTGATGGATTTGGACAGTCAGGGTAGCCACAGTAGCCCTCCAGAACGGAAGCCAAGAGTCAATCCAGGAAATGCCGAGGATTCAGGTACATAGCCATGCATATAGTGTCATAATTTGTGTGGTAATGTTAATGGCAAACAACCTTAAGTGATAAATTGACCTGTCTTAGGGTTCACTGGAGCCCTCGGACACACGGATTCGGGGCCCTATTAGAAAATAATTAATGACGAAATACAGTGCTTTTACTCATATCTTTCTGAAATAGTTATTTCCTAAAAATTTCGTTATATTTTATAAATAAAAGTTATTTTTTTCAACTATTTGGCAATTCGATGACTTTGGGACCTTCGGCAGAAAACACGTTTTCCAAAAATATGATACCGGTTTTTTTATTTTAAATATTTAATTAAATATTGAATATTTACTTCGCTATTTTTACAGACGATGACAGTGCAGCACAATTCTTACAGCTGGAAAGGCAAAAGCTGGACAACTCGAATAGTATAAGGGATTCCTTAAAGACTATTGCCTCCGAATTAACAAGACTGACAGATGTGATGAGCGATCTTAAAGATGTTTTGGTTAATAGAATTAATATCTGATTAAATTTTAAACTCCTTCTCATAAAATACTTGTATGTGGTAAAAGTCTATGATGATATCATTGCTGATGATGTTGTCTTGTTTTAAAGATCTCTTTTAAGCTTTAAATAAAATTTGGATTGGTCTGGATTTGAACCTGCGTCCCCCGCGTCTGATATCATGTCTATAAATACATGGCTCAAATTCAATGTGTAATTGTGTTGCATAGCAATAATACGCAAACGTTCTGATCAATGGCAAATTGTGTCACATTTGTTTTTTTTTACTTCAAAAAAAATATTGACACTAAAAAAGTTGCTCAAAATGATGAATGAACGAGTTAAGGAACTACAATACAAAACCGCACCAACTCAACTGTAAGTAACTGTAAATTACCTGAGAATGACGTCATAATAATTTTACATCGAATTATAATTATTATAGTTATAATATAGGTACCAATTACTTTATAGATATGAGAAATGATTATAAGTTGGTCAGTGAATTATGAGTGATTGTAAGAACTGCAAATATTTTATTGAAAAAATAAATGTGAATCTTTTATGATTAGGTATATCAGAATTATTTGTACATATAATTGTTTATTTTGTAAATATTAGGATAAATCTTATTTAATTTAAATAAAAGTTAATAAGAACATTATTAGTTTCTAATTTCGTTTTAAAGTATCATAAAAAAAACTCATGACGTCATAGGTACTAAACATCAACATAAAATTAAATATGCGTAGGTACATGAACATAATTCAACTTTTTCTCTTTTTTAACCACATCTTTCATCGTTTAATATAGAATTGAAAAATGTAAATAACGACTTTAATTAAGTTATTAATATTACCCAACACTCGTAGCATAATGTAATACACTGATATCGGACATTATTATAAATATTTTTATTAGTCGTACGAGCTGTTGCCCGCAGCTTTGCTTGCGGAAATTATAGTTTTGCGGTGATATTTACCCACTTAGGGGTTGATTTAAAAAAATCGTTGAATCAGGTTTACCATCCTTTTCAACCATACACCCAAACACGAATTTGGAAACTGCTAGCTTTAAAATTTGGTTAATTTTCATACAATCTTTTATCCCCTATTACCCCCCCCCCTTAAAGTGGGAATTTCCAAAAATCCGTTCTTAGTGCTCCCCTACACTGTAGAAGGAACCTCTGTGCCAAGTTTCATGCTTCTAGGTGTATCCGTTTAGGCTGTAGCGTGTCTGTCAGTCAATCAACATTTTTATTAAGTATGATTGCTTGCGAGAGACTCAAGGTTCTGATAATAGTAATTTTATTATTACCTAACATATTTTAATTGAGCTTCCTTCACCAATGACCTTCGATAGATATTCAAAGCTATTTGCAAATATAAATAAGTACGTACTTATTACTACAAGTTTTTTAAGACAATTATCCCTTTTTACGTTTAGAATCCCCTATTCCAACGATAACTACTTGATTGATTATGACAATACATTTTTTGTAAGACCACCACTATCATACTTTAATTTGCCCACTTCCATTATAGCTTTCAGGACGTTATGTTTAAACTAGATTAATGTTTTTTTTCATTGCCGGATGAGGATTTAGGGCTTTTACAGATAACCGACAGCGCGTTTCACGCTCGGTTTGGCTGGCATACAACCAAAACCAACTACAAGTTATTTAAAAAAATATCCCAGTCCGAAATAAAGAGTTTTGATAATTAATATTCCATAAGGATTCGAACTTTGCCCTCTCGAACAGAAAACTAAGCACAAAGCTATCAGAAATATAGGTATGTGCTCTTAAACCAACCAAACGCTCAGTGTGTTAATGTCCTGGTTAAAAACATTAGATACACGAAGTCTTAGTGTGAAATTAAACATAGGAAGAAACATTAACAAGCTTAGTACCTACTTAGCGTATAGCGACTCTCTTTCCATAGTCCAAAAAATAAAATTACGCATGGTTACGCGGTATCAAAAACGATTGTAAGACGCACAGAAAACTCATCTGAAGGTATCCTAGAATAAATGAACGATTTCTGAGCCATTTAATAAATTTCAATCAATAATTTGTATTACACATATTATTATTGTCATTGGCACATACAAGTTAATTAGAATGAATTGATGAAATTGCGTGTATTGACTAATACGCAACTCGTATTGATAGGCAGTCAGGTCATACAGTTCAACTCGATAACGAAAAGATACAGCATGAAATATATCGTTTCTATACATTACATACTGTTCTTTAGAACAATTTGTCGTGTACTATGTGAGTAATTTCTACATTGACAAAGTGCAGTCATTGATGTGTCGATATCTGATAAGTTCATTGTAAATTAGTGAAATATTAAAAATGGTCCGGACTGTGATATTAGTGATTGCTTTAGTTCTAGCTAAGTAAGTACCCTGCTTTTTAATTCAGTAGTTATAAAAGGTACGGATTAGTAGGGCTATAAATTGACCGCAATGCTGTCGCACCTGTGAGGTTGTGAGTAGACGCTAGGTTTACTTGTCTTACAATCTATCCTGTCCTTATTTTTTTTTTACTATTTTTTGAACAAGGGTTTTTTTTGAGAGAAACCTAATGGGAGTAATAAAATTTGGCTATAAAAGTTATTTGGAAAAATATCCCAATCCGAAGTCAAGAGTAGGTAGGTATTGCTTTCAATTTTAACTTTGAACTCTGTCCTCTTGTTCAGGAAACTAAGCACAAAGCCTATCTATCTATCGATTTAAAATATTATTTATATTTGGAAAAATATTACGTAGTTAGATACCTACCTACTACCTACGTAGTATTTGTAACAACGCACATACCTACTGATGATTTTACTTGTTTGCAGTTGTCAAGGAAAAGTAGTATTTAAAGAAGATAGTTTACCAAATATTTCAGTCAATGTTATTACCAAAAATGATATCGAGGCAGATTCAGTAATAACTTCAACAACGACGCCAATAGAGACTAAATCAAACAACGCACATTCAGAGGAAAAAATCGAAAGTGATAACAATATTGACAATAATGTTGATACTAATAACAGTGCAACAAATGATTCGAGCAATTCTGAAAGAAGCAATCAAAATGCCCCATTAATATTAACAAAGATGTTGGAAAACGGGCTTCATTCGGAAGCAAGACAAGCATGTAGAGTCGACTCCTCCTTATTTCTTGGGATCGAAAGCTACTCTGGATTCATTACCGTGAACAAAACATACAATTCTAACGTATTCTTTTGGTACTTTCCCGTCGAAAATAAGCCGGTAAATGAAACGCCCTGGATAATTTGGCTTCAAGGCGGACCTGGAGCGTCCAGCCTAATCGGTCTCTTCGAAGAATTTGGACCTGTTAAGGTTAATAAGGCAGACGAGTTATCAAGTACGCTCTTATATAAGTATTAAATTCTTTCATCCATACACCATTTTAAATAAACGAAATATGCGAATGTTTGTTAGGATATGGTATTAATAAATAATACATTATTTTGCAGGGAATCCTTATACATGGTTGAAAAATCATTCCTTATTATTCATCGACAATCCAATAGGATCTGGTTTTAGTTTTACAGAGCATAAGGATGGTTTTGTCAAGGACATGGCGACGGTGAGTGACATAGAATATCACGTTACTTACTTAACTATACCTTTTAGTAATAATTTGTTATAAGCACTGCCAAATTGTTTTAAATTGTTTTTTAATAGTTGTGACATTTTTAGTATTCCAAGCATCTGTATAAAACTGTGCATCAGTTCCTTCAAATATTTCCTGAACTAAAGATGGCGCCGCTTTTTGTAGCTGGAGAGTCATATGCTGGAAAATATGTTCCAGCTCTTGCCATGGAGCTACATAAGCATAAACACAAGCCAGGTCACGAGGTCAATTTACAGGTGAGAACATGTCTTTGAGCTCAAATTGCTCAAAACCTGGAATCTATGCTAACCTGCTAATATTGTAACGGAATTAATGACTTCTTTTTTTCTTACACCATAATCAACTAAAATTTCACACACCATTTGGCAACACGGCCTACGCGAAAAAGTTGAATACATTATATGCAAAAAAAAATGTTTATTGATCCGAGTCTTACGCAACTGATGTGATGCCATAATTAAAAGCTAGTTCAAAAATTTTTCTCTAAGTTTCATGATTTCTAAAAGTCAGCTAAAACGGACAAGACGAGACGATGATCATCCAAAAACCTTAGGGCGTCATCAACGTTAGTGATCAACTATCATGTTGAGAAATACCCTTGTAGGTGCCCTACTCGACTCTTTTCTTTAACCAAAGTACCTTCTAACTTTTTTTACTCATAATTTCCTTGTAGGGCGTGATGATCGGCAATGCGTATGTGGATCCTGCCATGATCGCGCAAGTGACCCAAACATATTATTACTTTGGTCTCTTGGGGAAGGAACAGCTGGAAATTGTTGAACCACTCACCAAAGCCTTTCAGAGAGACATTGCTAACCACAACAGTGTGGCGGCCAAAAATGTAAGTACAGTCTAATTTTAACTTATCCTACAGTTTTAAGCGAGCAGTTTTCTGTAAATGTTGTAAAGGAAATCATAATACTTTCACGATATTTACACTTTTTTAGTAATGTTTCACTTAAGCTTAATTATTCCCACTAACTCCTATGAAAATTAATGTTTTCGTTTTAAATACATACCTATATGACAAGTTAAAAAAATCAGACTCCAGATAGTTCAATAGGTGAAATAAAGTGCCCTGTAAACTGTGTTTTTTATTGCTAACGGAAAAGACCTTTTCACGCCCTTAAAACAAATATTGTTGTTAAAATCTTCTTACTTACTTCTTTTTCAGAAATGGATAAACCTTATTTCGGTTCTCCTGTTATTAACAAATCAGAAACAGGCGTATAACTTTCTGAAGGACGATGTGCCTCTGGGTCGGTTCTCAGGTTTCCTAAAGAGGCATGAAATCAAGCAGGCCTTACACGTCGGCGGAATGAACTTCACGTTTGTGAACTTTACTACAAACTTGGTACTGGCCCCCGACTTCTTGAGCACTACCAAGCCCTTGTTGGAGAATTTGCTGGAAAATTATCGAGTGCTTACTTATTGGTAACGTATCTTACATATTTTGTTATCGAAGTTTACATTTGTTTCTGTGAGAACATTTTTAAGGTACCTACGTAGAATTGCGCTAAGTTTTCCTCCAACGCAGCAAGAGATAAATAATAACTTTATTTGTCATATTTAATTAAAATTTGTAAGAAAAATGAACACACTAAACTTTAATATAAATGAATGCGAGTTCTATACATCGCGTAAATTCATAGTTATTTCAGTTGATTGTCTATTTTTAATTATTTACACCTCTACTTAGTAGCTATACATAACTTACTTTAAGGTTCATGTATGGCGTGATATTGGTGCAGTACCTACTACCTAGGGTGAAATAATATTTATAACAATGATTTTTATTGCGTATTTTAGTGGTCAGCTAGATCAGATGTTGCCATGCGTGTTTACGTCAGAGAACTACCGAACGTGGCAATGGAGCGGGGCGACTGAGTTCCTCAAAGCTACCAGATACCCCTATATGTTCAACGGACGGCTGGCAGGGTGAGATTCAAACTCATCTAAATAATTAATATTCTAAGCTGCCAATAATTTCGTGTTTTCTCTAGAGATTTCAGTAGCTAAGATTTAAGCATATAAAAGTAAGTTAAGTACGTATACCTTTCAATTTCAAATATACTCGTATGGTCCGGAATGAAACCTGGAACCTCGATAGCCTTACTATCTACTAAGCTAAGCTTCTTATTTTCATTAGTTAAGATTCACTTCATTCTACAAAGCAGTCCTTGTTAAATGTCCTAAAATCGTACACAGGGGCATGTATCTAGTATCCGTCAGTTTATTATGATGATTTATCAAGACGTATCTTTTCACCAGATATAGTAAGACAGGCGGTCGTCTGACGGAGGTGGTGGTGCGGGGGGCGGGCCACATGGTGCCGGCTGACGTGCCCGCGCCGGCGCAGGAGTTGGTGGCGCGCTGGACTCACAACAAGACCCTCAGTCCCTCATACAGCCCCTTACTCGACAGCAATTTCATCCAGGAATTCGTTGCCAACAACTCTGCGATTGTTTATCTTTAGTTTTACATTAAGCTGTATACTTAGTTTTTTAGGCTTTTCGGTTTGAGGACTGGATGTTGTCGGATAATACAGAGATGATTGTGGTCGGTCGGATATCGTTACTTAGATTTTAAACTGCTTATGTCAAATGAATTGTATAGTAATAGGCAACTTTCCTACGCAATTTCTATTGTATTTTTTGGTATTTTATAAAAATGCTTCCGTGGTTTTGTTGTTATGCAAACAGAGAAACATAACACTTTGAACACATACGTCGGATAATAAAAAAGAAGACGTTCTGTAGGTATCTTATCAGACAGAAAATTAAAAAATATCCTGAGATATTTATTAGCCTATTGATCTTTTTGTTGTACCGTCGAAAAATTGAATTGACTTGCTAATTTGATTGATATTTTCATTAGCGGTTTAGTAGTTAAGTTTACTTTGTACAGCAAATTAGACCATAAAAAAAGTGTTCGTTCAAAATTGCAAATAAAAAAAAAAACAATTCCATTTAGTTTCAATTATCACCAGTAACGCTTCACTAGACTCGCTTCGCTTCCTAAACCTACTTTTTACTCTTATTTTAAGTAACAGTACCTGAAAGAAGTAGTTTTGTCATAAATACTTAATTCACCTACGGAAACCTATACAACACGAGTTCTGAAACCCCTGTAAATTTTTTTTTAATATTACAGTTGATATTAAAATTTTAAAAGCCGCAATTAGATTTTTTTCTTTTCATATTAACAAAAAATAAGAACGAGATATGAGTAGAGTCAAGTAGACCATAAAATTTTAGTAACATAATACTTTTCGTATAAAATGACCAAGTATTGATTGAACTGGCAAGAACAAGTTAGTTACAAACTTATGTTGTAAGTCGTCCATGACCTCATATATTTATTGGATTTACCCGTCCCCGTCTTGTTGACTCGATAACCTTCATTAATTTCACAAATTAAAAGTTCATTCATTCATGATCAAACCGCATTATAAAATATTAGCTACCAATTTAGTAGATTTACTAATATCGAAAAGAACTTTATAGGATAAGAAGGAGATTTGAAAGTGAACGTTGCAATTTAAAAAAAAATATAAATAAAAACAAATTCTTCAAACTCACCTATAACTACTAGATTAAGTTTAGTTGCATTTAATTATTTCTAACATTTTTTTACTATAAATAAAACAATAGTATAAATTTCAATCATGCAACTGGCAACCCAGTAGAGCTAAACTTGTTTTGAAGATCTAGAGACGACTAAAATAAAAATGTTTCCTATAGTATGTAGTTTAGAAAGAGACTACGTAGTGTAGACTCTCGTATCAGTAATGTAGGTTATATATTTTACACGTTTTCTTATTGTTTATATTAAATATTAAATTTACCTACATAATGGTCACTATTTAACCTTTATAAATCTGTTGATATAAACAAACTCTTGCAGTCGGTAATTATTAGATATTAATGAAATGTTTAATAAATGTTTTTTTTTAACTTTGTCCTAAGCTCCTTTTTACTTATTATTGGGTAATAATTAACGACAAAGATATAATGAAAGTTTGAATAATGGATAATACAATACTTTTGTCTCTATGGTAAGTCGAATAATTTTTCGATATGTGTGTAACATTCTTTAATAGTTATTGTGATGCAATTTTTAATTAATAATTTACAAATCTGTTAACCTTAACATTTATGGCATATAATCTATTAAGCTTGTTAACCAACCTGAATTTTTTTTAACTACAGTGCTAACACTACAATAAGTGATCTCTACATTTTTTACTATCTATGGAAGTTAATACAAAAACAGCACTAAATTAAATAAAAATTAGGATAATTGTTATGTTTAATAATGCCATTAATGTTTTTTTAGTTTATTTTTAACCTTATGTAACTTAGGCCATTTTTGAGAAATAAAAAAAATCTCTCGTAATGTAAAAACCTATTTAGAAGAAAATCCTTAACCCCACATTTTTATGAATAAATCAAAATTTGGATTCGTATATTTACCTACACTGAAAGAAAGACCTTTTTGAACCTCAAATTGAAACCTGGTTAATTATTTCAAAATCAAAAGTCACTTTGGCTAAGGGCTACTACCCGTTTATGAAAAAATATGTTTATAATATATTTTGAAACAAACAAACTTTTTATTCGAGGGTATCTCTAAGTTGCCGGAAATCAATCGAATCGTCTCCGATAATGTCATTCGTCGACTCTCGATTTTTTACTTTTTAATTTCTCCATCTTTCAAACATTTCTTTTGGAGTGTATCAGTTCAATAACGACATTTTTAGTACCTTACTTCCGGTTTCGCAAGCTTATATTTTTCCCCGCACGTGTTGTAGATTTCTCTGAACCAAGGCAATGCAAGACTTTGTATTTCTATTTCCTGCTATATTCAAGACAATGATTGTGAATATTCTTTGTATGCAATTAATACCTGTCTAGATAAAAAATAAGATTTACAAGGTTCTACCTGTGAATAGTGATTTTTAAGGAAAACCAATGCTTACGCAAATGTACCGATAAGACTACTTTAAAATTAATAATAATTACCTACATAATTTACTTATCCGGCTTGACTATTCAGGCATGTTATGTTTTGTTAAGCAGTTCTTTGTAACATGCTTAATGGATTACTAATTACTTTGAATTCATTGCATACTCACTTTTAAGCTTCCAAACTAATAGGCTTTGATTATGTCTAAAATTAAAATGCAAACAAGATTTAAAGCAAGAACCAGTCAACATCACACGAATGCCATTAGTTATCGTTAAATTTTAATTTTAGGCATAATTTATTTATCCCATTATTTATCAGTCCTTCACTAGGTAGGTATACCTACCTACACCTTGTACCTACCTATTTACATATTTAAAATATTCGGGGTTTTACCATAAAATTCGAAATTATGAATCTTTCTTGTTTTTTAATAGTGTTTCAAGTTCGCGAGGTAACTAAGTATAAGTACCTAATTTATTATGGTTTCCTTCTTACCTAGAATCTTATTTTGAACAATTTAGACACGAACTTAAAATATAAATACGTATACTAATTAATGCTACTATTAAATACCTGGCACAAATTACAACATAATTTCATTTATCGCAAATTCCTAGCTTAAAACACCTCTGCACACAGCATAAGAGACAGACTATCCATCTGTCTCTCTCTCTCAACTCTATTTTTTTTACACTTTTAGCGTTATATGTGCCTTAATCCCAGGAGATGCCTTGAAACCAGCGCTGTTACTCTCTCCATACATAGCCGAGAATCGGCTAATCGAAGCGAGAAATCTGTCGCGTGTCAACCCTAAACTATTTCTCGACGTCAAAAGCTACTCCGGCTTCCTCACTGTAGACAAACGATACAACTCCAACTTATTTTTCTGGTACTTTCCCGTTGCTAATAAAGTGGTTGAAGATACGCCCTGGATTATTTGGCTGCAAGGCGGCCCTGGTGTCTCGAGTTTAGTAGGACTTTTTAATGAGATGGGTCCTTTCGACCAACCGTTTGGATTTAGCCGTAAGTATAACAATCTGTCTTATCTTTCCTAGGATTAGTAGTGCCTAAGATAAGAATATTTGTAGAGTTTTTTGTTGATAAGGCTGTATGAGATTCTGCGATAGTTCACCTACCCTGCTCTACAATTTAATAACATTATGGATGGTTGGAAAAATAATGTCGGTTTTCTTCAAATTTCGGCTTGCAACCGGAAATAAGAAAGAAGAAAGAAAGAAAATGATTACGTATTTGTGTTATGGAGGCCTATCGGGTCGATACCAGTGATAAGACTGTTACCATCACAATCTCGTCTGCTCTTTTATCGATTACAATCAATACAATTTACATAAAAAAAGAAACGTAGATAATGAACAAATATTCCGTAAACATTCAGTTGTTACTCGCATTTAAAAAATAATTAGCACAACTGTAGCATAATCAATTAAACTGTCGCGTATTATTTTACGAATATATAATTTTATGTACTTATTTGATTTTATTGCTTTACCTACTTTTCGTTTATAAGTAAGTAAATTACAATAAAAGTGTTATTAATATTTTTCAGTTCGTAAAACGTCATGGTGCAACGACTACTCGATGGTGTTTATCGATAACCCTGTAGGTGCCGGGTTTAGTTTCACTGATCACAAAGATGGTCTACCACGGAACAGTTATATGGTAAGATGGATTCTATAAATTTTCAGAACAAAAAAGTGAGGTGAACTTTTTTTTCACGATCAAACATAGGTACGTCACAGATTACGACCTGTCGAACAACGTATCGATTTTAGATAACCAATTCGCTTGGGTTTTAGTTTTTATGAAACTTACAAACTTGTTTTAGGTATTCAATTTATTCAACAAAATAAAGTTCTTTAAAAATTTTATCAACATAATGCGATGTACGAGTATAGTTAAGTATGATTTCATGTAAATCTGTTGAAAACAATCGAATTATTTCCTTTAGAAGAATAGAAATAGGTCTCATAATTCATACCCCTGGCAGTGAGGTTCGCCATTATTGGCTAACCGTGTCGAGTTGATTATGCATAATAATGAAAAGTTGTTATAATGGTTGGACAGTGAGGTCACAGGGTTATTATGTGTTACGATATAACTATGTAATGTATATGTATACGTAAAATACATTAATTGTTATTGTAGATGATCCAACCTTGATTAGTAGCTTAACTAACAGTGGTGAGGGGGAGTGGTTCTCAGAAATCGTTCATGGAATTGCGATTCAATGTCGAATTTCGCATTTTTTAGACATGTCATATAGATAGAGTTGATGCAATAGAAATCACGATTGAACAACATCATTCATTACTGTTAGTCCTACTATCCTATCCTACTTCCTACTAAAATTATAAATGTGAAAGTTTGTTTGGATGTTTGTCCCTCCTTCACGCTCTAACCGTTGAACGGATTAAGCTGAAACTTGGCACACAGATAGTCTGCATCCAGGAATATGACATAGGATAGATTGTGTCCCGATTATAGGTTCCCTTGAGATACATTCAATATTTTTTTAACGACTTTTCCGTGAGCGAAGCCGCGGGCATTGTTTTCATTCATGACTTAGAAATACGATGATATTTTCAGTACACAAAGGATTTGTTCACCGCTTTGGAGCAGTTCTTGAAGATATTTCCGGAGCTACGAAGAGCGCCTCTATACATTGCGGGTAGCTCCTACGCGGGCCGCTATGTACCCGATTTGGCTTCTAAAATCTACGAGGACGCTGCCAATGACATCAATTTGCAGGTTAGTAACTTGATTTGAAGGCAACTTGTTTTAATTTAATTTTTTCCTCTCCATAGCACTAAATAACTTTACTACGCTTATAACTTTATGCAGTTTGGCAACAGGGTTATCGCGGTCACTGCGGACTACGTTTTAGAATGTAATAAAAAATGTTAAGTAGGTAATTAAGTATTCTGTTTTTTTTATTACTACATTAGGTACCTACATAAAGAATTTGAGTCTTTATTGAACTCTAATTTTGAATTTGTTTAAGTATTTAAGAGACGTAAAATAAGTGAATTACATCTTGTAGGTAATCCGAATCTTTAATAAGTAGAAAAACATACCTATATCTACTTATTATTATTTCTGCTTCTGACGTCATCTCATAATTTTACTAGTATTTAAGCAATAAAAAAGAGCCAGTTATACTTATGAGCCACACTAAACTCTTCTCAATTAAAATGTGCTATTATTTTTATAAGCATCCAAATATAATTTGTTTTATGAATTAGACGAGTCAATAATTTCCAGGGCCTGATATTAGGCAACCCATCATTCAACCGGGACAGTATAATGGATTATTCGGCTGTGCTGTACCACTGGGGTCTGGTCGACCAACAAGGAGTACTGGCGGCTAAGCCTCTACAAGACAAGTACAAAGAAGCCATTATATCTGGCCAAAGTGAACTTGCAAAAAGCGTAAGTAAATGCTTTATGGATCACAACAGAAACAGTTTCAAGCCTTCATGTTTTTAATAGCTCTTGACACAAAACCTGATGGTCGCTGACCATAAAAATAATAATAACAATAATAATAAACGCTAACACTCATACCCTCATACCCCCACGTCACTGACACCCATGACCCGAGAACAAACATTTTCTGTCATATAAATATCTGCCCCGGCCGGGACTCGAACCCGGGACCCCTTGCTTCGCAGGCAGGGTCACTACCAACTAGGCTACGAGGTCGTCATAGGCATCCCATGATGTCTTCTTAGGACGCGCCTGGCGCGTCATGGGCAATGAGTCGGTTAAATCGGGGACATAGAAGCATGAAACTTTGTACAGGGTTCTTTATCTTATCGTCTCTTATCTTATCGGTAGGGTAAAACAGAAAAGGATTGAAGTATGAAGGTAAAAGCATTGATATACTAGGAAAATAAAAATGTAAATGAGTTCCTACTTACTATAATTTTAAGCCACAACAAAGCATAAGCAACATGGTTACGGTTGAAATTTTTTAATAAAAACCATGATTTTCCTCTTGTTATATTCCTTTTTCCACAAACAAAACTACAATAGTTTTTACGCCTCAGCAAACACGACAACCTTTTGATTTGTGATGGATAGACATGAGTGTAATATAATTATATATATCTTAATAGGTATTGTTCTTATTTCTAGCTAAGAGAAGAGTTATTAAACAAGCTGGAGGAAATAACCGCTCAACATGAATTGTATAATATTCTGAAAGACGACCACGACTCCCTGACAAAGTTTATTAGTGTCGTCACAGAGGATACAGTACGAGAAGCTATCCACGTGGGAGATTTGAGTTTTACACTTACAAATTATACCTTACACAAAACCTTGGCAGCAGACTTCCTGCAAAAAGTATCCCCGAAAATAGAGAACTTGCTGGAACATTACAAAATATTAATATATTGGTAAGTTCACTATAAGCACTTAACTCACATATTTATTTTCTATACTAATAATATAAAGCTAAGGTTCGTTTAAACGCGCTAATCTTAGGAACTATGTACTGGGCCGATTTGAAAAATTATTTTAGTGTAACAGTCTATTTATCGAGGAAGGCTATAGGCTGTATAACATCACGCTAAGATGAATAGGAGAGGAGCAGCAATAAAAAATATTGCGAAAACGGCAAAATTATGCGGACGGTTGCTAGTCTTTGATAAGTTGAAAAAAGACCAACATTTAATAGAGAAAGCCAAGGCTTCGCTTCATTTCAAGTTTATACGTCAGGGTAAAATGAAAAAGCTGCTTCCCTCGCTTTCCAAAATTAAACAAAGGCCTTTTTTATTTATTTACCCAACTTTTAGACTCTTTCTGTTCTTGAATCAAAACAGTTTATTTGACATTGCAGCGGACAGCTGGACGTGATGGCACCTTGTGTGCAGAATGCTGAAGCGCGGCGCCGCTCGTGGTACTGGAGTCGCCGGCAACAATTTCTAGAAGCTCCTCGAGTGCCGTGGTGGTCTCACGGCACGATCGCTGGGTATGATATTACTGCTAATCTTCAAAACTTACATTTATACCACTGCTTTCTTTTACTGTTTGAGGATTCAGGATTGTAAATCACTCTTGCCCGTAGTTTAGTTGTTCTACTAATCAATGGATTAGGTATTCGTATATCTATACCACTAAATAAAATTGGAGTGTCTGTTTGTAATATTAAAATAGCCGCTTTTTACTAAATGCATACCTACTTATGTATACGGTTGCTTCCGCCGTTTCATGCAAAACGCAATTCCAGACTAATTTGCCCATCAAGTTTTGTATTTATGCGAAATATTATTTTAATAATGGGTATAAGTACAACAACTTTAAAAGGTGCATCTGTAATATCGCAAATTGAATAGTTAGTTTTCAAGAAAAAAAATAAAAGCTGTCCTAAAACTCATTACTCTCCGTTTCCAGATAGGATTCTTAGCAGAAATTTATTCGTTTATTAATCTACTAGCTGACCCGGCGCACTTCGTATCGCCTCAAAAATCAATAAAAAATCAATCATGATAAAAATTCCGGATCGATTCATTAGATTATGACTATAAACTACGATTTAATTTAAAATATCAGGAATCCTTACTCGATGACCATGGTGATACTATCGTGTTTGACACAATTTTATTATTATGTATTGATAATTCATGATTGATTGATTCTAAGATTGATTGATTGATTAATTTTTTTTTTGCATTTTTTTTTATTTTAGATCCTCAATTTTAATTCAAAGCTAGCTACCCGCCCGCGCTTCACTTTAGTAAAAACATAGCATGTGTACTTACTTACTCGTATAAAATTTAGGTATTTTTGGTTCAAAGTTTCTTCCCTGTTTTGTACCCTTTGTAGAGCGAAATTAAAAAATCTGTGAAATTATATTGTAAACAGTATGTTGAGGAAGTTATATTCTCAAAACCACGTTGATATCAATCATGAGTCGCCCGTGAACGATCTTTGAAAAACTCAAATTTTGTACATTCTTTTCACTTTTTTTTTGTTTTCTTGATCAAATATCGAAAAACTGGGAGACACATATTCAATTAATTTAAGTAAGGAATATTTGTTATAAATTTGAAACCAATCGGTTGATATTTAAAAAAAAATCCATACAAACTTTCGTTGCTTTTTCCAGGAAAACTAAAATATTTTCCGGAAAAAAATATAGCCTAGTTTAAGCCCAGACTTCACAGCTATAGAATAAAAAAAGTTTTATTCAAATCCGTTCGGTAGTTTCGGAGATTAGCGTGTACAAACAGACAAACAGACAAACAGACAAACAGACATACAGACAAACAGACAAACAGACATACAAAATTTTTAAAAATTGTAGATTCGTACTCAGTTACTGTTTTTGAGTCACTCTAGATTAGTTTTTGGTAAATATACTCAATGTACAGACAAATTTATTTTACTGTTTTATTATAGTATAGATGTTTGACTTTACCACTTTAATTGAAGGGGTACTTTAAAGTAAAACTCATTGCCTACAAATTAACTACTTCGAATAATTATAAAGGTTAATAATAATAAAAGAAAAGCCTAATTTTAAAATTGTTACGGAAAAAAATTCATCACCATCCCCATTTAGAAACTCTTTGAATTCGTCGATAATAGTGACATCTCTAGTATAGTTCAAGTTGCAACGTGTTCCTACGGGTCAGTCAGACGCGACCACTTAGCAACGTTGATGTGCGCCTACCGCTGGTAAAATTATTTACGTTCTTCGGTTTGTTGGTAAACTGTCGTCCAGAAATCTCTTCATTACATTCCTGGGATTTTTAAAGGCAGGGTAGCAAATAAAGTATTTTAATTACCTAATTATGTTGATCTCTAGAAATGTTTCGGATCTTATTATAATAACAAGTTTGTAATGAACTCGGTAATTAATTTAAAAATGAAAATGTTTAAATTTCTCATTCATCTCCATTTCATTACCATCGTTTCCCTCCAATTTTTTGCGGGAAGGTAATGAACTATTTTGGAAGGTAAGGAAGTATTTTTATTTCACTAAAAACTAACTATTATTTTAAAGGTTTAAATAAGTCATACTTAATTGTAAAATTTTGTATTCTCTTATTCGAACAAAATATTCGAAAGTAAACTAAATAAAATTATAATTTTAAAAAATTAAACCGATTTCAAAAAAAGTAACTGAAACGTACGAAATAAGGGATTAGTAAGGGATTAGTAACATAGAATTTCTTTTGAGGTCGGTGGCAATATACTCGTAGTTACCATAGTAAAACCACATCGACCTCAAAAGAAATTCTATGTCCCTAATCCCTTATTTCGTACTTTTCATTGACACTTTTTTGAATTTGGTTTAATTTTTTTTTATTATTATTATATTTGAAAACGGTTAAAAATAGGTACTGAATTGCACTGTAAATAAGCAGACTTACTAATTTAGTAAAATTTCGTTAACCCAGAACCTTCTGGATCAGATCCATTGTAACTTGCTGAAGCTGGTCCGAGGACAAGCATTCAAAATACATCTGCACGATAATTAACTCAACAAAGTCCAATAAAAGATTGAGGCGTATTCGTTACAATCATAGTAAAATAATAAAGAAATTAAATGATCGGATTCGGAAACTAGAAAGAGACAT
>LGAG01000213.1:70567-94003 GCA_001278395.1 Lerema accius
CTTTAATGCACCGAAAATGCCTTAGCATTTGCTAAAACTTGCCAATCAAGTTCTATTGGTAAACAAGGTACTAAAACGTTATGAGGCAACTTGCATCTCGCCACAATCGATAACCATATTTTTATCTTCCAGTACAGACCGGTTATGATACTCTTGAGATAACACTCTTTGAAACATGATTTTGTAGGTAGAATAGGTAGGTTCTTACTCAGGCAGCGTAGGTCATCGTGAAACGATTAATATACATAAAATATTGGGATCTAACGTTTTAGGTAACACATAAATAATAATTAATCAAAATATATTATTTATTTTTTACACTACATTTAATTTATTTATTAACTGCAGATCGTAACGAAATACTATTCATACATAGCTTAAAAAAGTGAACATCTTTGAGGTGCTTGCACCAGTGCGTGTACCACTGAGTGTTTCATAAAAGTGCAAGAGAAAAAATTTAAGTCACGATTTTTTTAGTTATTTTCTACAATATGATGCCCAATTCCAATTGATGCCTAGATAGCCAAAAAATACGAAAAAAGGAAGAAAGAAAGTATAGGTACCTATATTGATTCTTATCTCGTATGAACTGTACTACGCATTATTGCTTTAAAGTTCCATAAAATTTTCGTGACTACATACTTTTTAATTACACAGTCCCATTACATATTTTTAATAAAATCTACACTACTTGAATATAATCTACGATATCTAGTTTAAAATGTAAAAATCAACCCGATGCGCTGTTCAGAAAAAACCACGTAGCGTGGGAAGTTGTAATTACGCGAGCATTATAATACGGCATTAGGAACCGCGTTCACGTATCAAGTGTAACGCATCAATGTTTGTTTTAGTACTAACATCCTAAATATAGAGCAAATCACATTTGAGAGCGTGCAAGAATCTATCGCGGAGCTGGGAGCGTGGGAGCGAGTTTATGCTAAGCAGGTCATTGGTACCCCGTACCTGTTCGCGGCCTCTATACAGCGTGTTCCCCTTTCTACAACGGAACTGATTAAGCTAATCCGAAAAACGTAATAGGAAGTTATCCTCGCTTGTTGGTATATTTATCGAGTATCAGTATCGAGTTATTTAGAACTAAAACAATATTTTAGCAATTAATCATCGTAGTATCTGCTCGTTGCCTCTATACACTGTGTTCCCGTTTTTGAGGAACTGAGATTAGAAAGTAACCCTCGGTTGTAGGTATTTATCGCGCTGTCAATATCGAGTTCTTATTTTTAACAACTAATCAGCGTAGTGTCTGTTATCCTACTTTTATTATGTTAATACAGGCACAAGACAAAGTTATCGTTAAATGAAGTTTTAATGTAAAGACAGAAAATTTTCTCAATATTGCAATCAACAATTTTTATCTTCTATTTTGTAAGTAGAATACTTCCTAGTATAAAGGATTAAATCATATTATTATAATAAAGATAATGCATGTAATTTTTATTTTATTATATTATTTAACATAGCAAACGAGCTGACAGTGCCAACAACCCCTGCCGCCCATGGACATCGTAACAAACTTCGAGTAGGACAAAGGGGGGACTGTTAGTTGGTTATTAGGTCCTGTTAGTAATAGATGTTATGAGAATATTAGTTGTCATTACGCCTATCTCGATGTACGAGTAAGTTCGGTATTACAGAACATATTTAGAATCTCGACATATTATAAAATTTATATAATCAACTTGTATTTTGGTCTTTTTATACCAGTGAAATTTCTTGTACCCTAATTATGATTTAAAGAAATTACGTGATTTACGATTAAATCTTACGTTTTACATACCTACATTACATAAACTGCAGACTACAATAAAATTAACTTAACAACATTTTTCCCACTATAATGTTATTAACTGTAACCTACTCATAATTATTCATACCTATTGCTTTTAAATTTTGTCTAACTGCAGTGAAATTTGGGAATCAAACAATTGAATGTCAAAAATAAAACAGGTTTGAAATCATAAACAAATTTCGAGAAGCACCCTGTATATAAGATCGAGATAAATCGAAGTTCAAGTACAGAGAGACGCCGGGGTATACAAGGTTCCTGCCACTCGGGCTCCGGTCCCATTCCGCGTAGAGGGACCCTCGCCAGTGGACCCTCCGCCGCTATCTCTCACAGATATCACCATGGACTTAAGGACCTTCCTCATCATCGTCTTGTAAGTTTAAACCACATTTCTTAGCTTTTTGCATGAAGCTTCGTATGTGCGGTCTTAGTTTTTATAATTTTGTTTTTTACTTAAAGGATTATGTAATTTATTTAACTATAGAGTAATGTTAACATTTATTTTAGCTTTTAATTTAGTTAATTTTTACTATACGACTTTTTTTGTTTGGATTTAAACAATTATTTTGGCATGAAAAAATATTACATAAAAAACCAATTTGTTATAAAGTTGTGTGTACTTAACTAATGCGAATATTACATAAGTTAATTAATTAAACATTAATCAAAATTAAGCATATAAGTACTTGAATAATTTTAAATGCAAAACAAGTGATAATTCCTCTTCGGTCGTGTTTAGCCAATCGTCGAGTTTTCGTCTTACTACACGAAGTACGCGTTTGATTTAAATAATTGTTGTTTCCCATGCTCATCAACATATTCCCACGCTTTCTTGGCCGCTTTACAATGTTTAACATTTTGTAGACCTTATTTGAATGCAGCGTTATGTAATACTAAGCTATTTTAAGAAGGAAAATATAAATGCTATATAAGAGTTATATGGAATATAACACGTTTTATATTCATTGATTATAATATATTTTTTTTATGAGCAGTTAATATTTTATCATTTCATATCACAGTAAAATTCTAAACAAGTTCATAATCATTGTATATGACTCGTATGGCATAATGTTTATCATAACGGTTATATTGCAAGAACGCCGTTCAAAAGATTTTAAGTTCGTTGCCCAGCAAGGCAGATATTTTTTTTTCTGTCTGGATGTATTTATTTGTGTTCATGTTTTTCATAGCATCCATGACGTCGTACATACTAACTCTGGATTATAAGTAGGTATGTAACGATAATTATTTATTTACAATTAGAGGACCGGACAGACGTCGTTTTGCCTTAAATTTTGCTTCTAATAAAGTGATTGATCCCATAGTTTTCGACATCGACATCAAATACTCCCGACCATCAATTTTCATATACCATTAGTAAATGCTCAATATCGTAAAACTTTTGCTGTAGCGGCACTTTAAAAACTCTAATAATTTGGCTGGTCCAGCCGTAGGGGGAGTTCAGTGACAAACACACGTACATTTATTTTTATATACTTATTAAGATAATAATATCCCAATGTTTCATACATAGATGCAGCCACCAAGCCTTGAGCGCGGACGAATACTCTCTCCCGGAGTTACCACCGGGTGAGGCTCCGGAGCCGATCCTAACATTCATGGAGCGGATCTATCCCTCCAGCAGAACACGTTTCGGACATGACGCCGGCGATCCTCTGTTACTATCGCCTCTTATTGAGGAGAATCGGCTAGACGACGCGAGGAAGGCTGCCTATGTCGACCCTGACGCCTTGATGCCCGGTGTGGACAGTTATGCTGGATATCTTACGGTGAGATGTTACTATAACCATTTAAATAGCGTAAAACTTAGTGTTGTAGGTATATTTAAGGAACTTTTTATTCTAATGATGTAAATTTTTTTTCTTATTTTTTATAAATTATTTAAAAAAAAATAATTATTTATAAATTATTTTTGTAAATTTTGACGTTCGTTAAGTGAGCTATTACTTCCTAAGACGAAAAAATTGATTTGAATTTAAACATTTAAAAGGATATTCAATTTACCTACTCATACTGTGGATTACTGGTGCTATCACCCTAATATAAACTCATTGAAATTGAAAAAGGAAAAAATTCTGAAACAAAACGTGAATAATAATAAAATAGAGTTGTTCATACCCTATTTCAATAGGGGCCGTTCAAGTATTACATAAGGCAATTTAGGAGGAGCATGGTCTTGTAAAATGTTATGATGCATTACATACGTTTTAACAACGCGTTACGTAACATTGTTTTTTTATTACTGAAAAAAAAACTCGGTAATTCAATTCTAAATTGGCAATATGAACATTTTTAGATACAAATTGTCATTTGTGTGTTACGTAACGTTCAGGGGAGGGGAGGGAGAGCACAGAAAAATGTTACGGCGCGTTACATGGAGTGGCAAAAATCTTAAAAAAATGTGTTACGTACCTACCAACTTGAACGCATCCATAAATTTAAATACTTACATATTCAAATTTTATCTGATCATAATTTTTAGGTAAATAAAGAGTACAACGCCAACCTGTGGTTCTGGTACTTCCCAGTGATGGGCAAGTCTGTAGAGGAGACTCCCTGGATCATTTGGCTCCAGGGCGGTCCCGGCGCATCCTCCTTGTATGGGCTCTTCCACGAAATAGGACCGTTTGTCGTAACAGAAAATTATAATCTAGACGGTAGGTAAACAATCAACCATTTTAATTAAAATTATAAAAGCTGTAAATATTAGATTTCAATTTAAAAAATTTCAACATCGCAATCCATAACCGTCCCACTAATGGGCTCGGGTCTCCTCTCAGTGTGGGCACAGGCCATGATCCACCACGCTGGCCTAGTGCGGATTGGCAGACTTCACACCTTTGAGAACTTTATGGAGAACTCTTAGGCGTGCAGGTTTCCTCTCGAATATTCCTTCACCGTAGCAAGTGATAATTAGTATCTAAAACGCACATAATTTTTTAAATAAGAGTTGCCGGAATTTGAACTTAGGAACTCCCAATCGAGAGACTAACGTTGAAGCCACTAAGCTATCACTGCCATACCTAATATTATAGCAGCATATTAAATTAATTAAAATAAATTTTATGAACTAAAACATTCGCGTTACGAAACGATATTTTTCGTCGACCACGCTGAATAAAAGGCAATGTTTTTCGAGTATGTCAATATATTTGGTACGCTCTACATCACCGGTTAATTATAAAATTACAGAAATGAAGTATTCCTGGGGAAAAAATCATTCTCTACTCTTTATTGATAACCCCGTGGGAACAGGGTTCAGCTTCACCGATGACGATCGTGGCTTCTCTACTAATCAGACTACGGTAAGATTATTTATTTAACAAAGTACCTATATAACACTATGACGACCCAATAATAATATTAAAATAATGTAAATAATTTCTACTTTGGCATAAAAAGACTTGTGGCCTATTTAGGTATGAAAAATCCATACCTAATATCATTGAAATCTGATTGAAATGAAATAATCAGATGCATTATTAGTAAATCAGGTACCTATATTTTCGGTTCGGTTTGTATATTTCAGGTTAATTTGAAATAAATAATCTAAAGCACCTATAGAGCAATGGATACCATCTTACAATGCAGGACTATCGTTCAAAGGGTTCTGGGTTCGATTCCCAGAGAGACGGTTTGAATGATGGTTTATTTCTGTTCTTGGTCTGGGTCTACTCGTATGTTCGTGTTTCTGTGTTGTCTATGGTACCCATGACCCCGGGAGGCACAGAGTAATAATATACAATAGCCCGGAGGTTACATTACTGTGGGGCTGTAAGTGTGCGTTTTAAATATTTATTTATTTACATAAGCATTTAAAGGAACGCAATAAAAATAACTTGTATTATGTACCTCATTATCAAAATATTCCATGAATGTAATTTGAATTTCACAGATTGGCGAGAATCTATATACAGCATTGCAGCAATTTTTAAGGATATTTCCAGAACTACGAAAAGCGCCATTGATTATTGCGGGAGAATCTTACGCCGGCAAACATATACCATCGTTGGGAGTTCAAATACTGTGGCATAGACAAGAAGACGAACCTATAAATTTACAGGTTAGGGCAATCACTGATGTTCTTTTTTTGCAGTCTATTAATTTGCATGATGTTAACATTTTTCTTTTTCATTTTCATTCTTCATTGCTATGATTATTTGCTTTTATTTTTTGGCAAATATTCTTACTAGCGTTTCACATAATCACAAATATATAATTAGTTAAAAAATTGTATAGGTATACTTAATTTTTATTTTGTTGTCTTTTTTCCACAGGGATTAGCGATTGGCAATGGTTTCATTGATCCACGAAGTCTACAGAAGTTCAGTTTCTTCGTCCGTGAGACTGGGCTGGTGGACGACAAGGTGGCAAACGCCATAAATCAGTTGGAGACGGCTGTTGCTCAGTTCATTCACAACGGAGAAATGTTGAAGGCTTATGCTGTACGTTTTTTTGCGGTTGAATTATAACGATAACTAATTATACATAATAGTAATAGGATACAAAATCAATTGTGTGCCTACTTAAAGATTTTTTAAACGCAAGACGTGCCCGAACGCGCATTAAATTTTACGTTCGGCAAATAAAGTCTGTTGAATGTCAATGCTGGAGAATCGAGAAATGTACCGCCGCAGCGTGGCAAGTTTGTTGCATAAATAAAAAAATATAAATATTAAATAATAATAGTTTTAAGTATTAACGAGACAAAAAACTGATATGATACAACAAAACATTAATTATAACGTATTTATTACTTAAAAGAGAAATATTTCTGTTTCAGTACTACAACTTCTATCTAGAGCTGTTCCTCTCTGAGTCTCGGTTGCAAAACTTATACAATTACTTGGACGACGATGTGGAACTGAACGGCTCCTTCCTAGATTTTGTACAAAGGGAGGAGACGAGGAGAGCGCTACACGTGGGAAATGTCAACTTCACCCAAATAGGTGTGGTATACAGGAAGCTTGTACCTGACTTCATGGGGAGTGCTAAGCAGATGGTGGAAGAACTTCTAGACAATTATAGAGTTATGATTTACAAGTAAGAAGTTCTACTTCTTTAATAGTTCAATAATTAAAATATCAAGATATAAATTGCAAGTGTCTAAAAAAATTATTATCACTACCTAACCCGAAGGTAATTAATCTTTTCAGTGGCCATTTAGATATCATAGTGGCGTATCATCCTTCCGTGAACATCTACAACACTCTGTCCTTCAATGGGGCGAAGGAATACCAGAAAGCAAAAAGGAAACCTTGGTACCACAACAAACAACTAGCTGGGTAAAATAAAGTTATTTGTTTTTAAAAGTTATAGTAAAGACTTTCACAGACGAGACTCTACGCTGATGACTTCTGTATAAGGTCAAATAATAAATCATTGGATGGAAATTGGTGAACTCTTAATTATATCCTGATATGAATGCACTGCTTTTGAATCGGCACTAGTTTCTAATACTTAAACAGACATGTTAAACCTAGGTTTTTTATTAATCAGTATTATTTTCTTACAATGACCTTCAGCTTAATAGATTTCTGTGTTTTAGGTACTATAAAACGGCTGGGAATCTCACTGAAGTAATGATACGAGGAGCAGGCCACATGGTGCCTGCAGACAAGCCGGCCGCAGCTCTTGGTCTCATCTCAGCATTCGCGCGCGGACAGTCCCTCGCTACTGACACAGGAGCCTTGCTCAACGCAGAAAAAAAATCACGTCAGCTACCCCTCGTTTAGTTATACAGATTAGCAACTGGTTGTTATTAAGTACTGCTCGAGCTTTGTACCTTATTAGGATTAATATTTGAAATAGTGTACCTGTGTTTTTGTAAATAACTTAATAAATGTACACATTTTACATCTAATACAATTATTTTAATAACACCTGTATGTCTAAAATTTGTAATAAGTATAGTTTATGAGATTTCTTTCAGTATAGTATAGTAGGATATTACACTCACCCAAATTTACCAAGAATTAACTGAATTTTATCTGGTTTACAATACTACACGGACTACACACCTAAGAGTACTTCAAATCCACTTTGGGCTGATTCTGAGTTTCATTTTTAGTGGGTACATAATACTCAACTCTATTTCTTATTAAGCAAAGCACCTATCAGAAAAACAAAGTATCATTACGTGTGTCAAAGATAACTGATTAAACCGAGACGAAAGAGTGGACTGCTGTGGTGGATAGTACTAATGGGAAGACACGTGAAAGTTTTACTGGTACAGTGTAATAGTTAAGGAATGCAATTTGACGCGCTATGTTATACCCACGCTGCAAGGATTACAAATGATACAAAACACAATTCGGTATTTTATCAACTTCAGCACATTTAATAAAGAGCATTAAAGAAGTAGAAGATCCGTTGAAAATAAAAATATATATGGTCCCTCTTATTTATTTCCTGAAATGTAGTAAAATATTAAGGGTCGATAAAAAAACCTAAATTACAAAAAAGAAAGTTTATTCCATTATATTCTTAGCTAAATAAAATCCTTTTTAGTTTGTCCAACTTCGCGGTTATAATATAAAAAAATATTGCCTATCTAGAAAGGCCCTAATTTTTATAGTCTATGACTATGGTAACACAGGTTAGTAAAAGCATTACAAGCTATTTGTACCATAGAGTAAGGTGCTTAACATTTTTAATCTATTAAAGTATGGTGACGTTTCCGATACGAACGTATGAGCTGCGACAGAGGAGATTGATGATAAATTGTTAAAAAACCGGACAAATATTGAAACCTGCAGCAAGCTTAGTGTGAAATTTTATTACTTGATTATGTGGACGCTATTTATGTTCCAGTGCGACTTATGATAGTTCTGTTTTAAACTGTTGGTTGGACGTCGGTAAACTGCACCATGTCCGTGATTTCGTTTGTGGTTTGCGCATTGCTAGTTTTTGTGCCTGTTTACGCGTTTTATTTACCAGGACTAGCTCCAGTGAACTATTGCTCAGCTAGTGACGACAATGGGAAAAACTGTAAAGTAAGCGTACTTCATGTTGTAAACAACCAAACAATGCATACTTTTCTTAGAACTACTATGTTAAGAATGATTGTAATGCTAACATAGTAACATACCAACGTGTATAACGATAACAAATGGTAAAGTAGTTCGCACTAATAAAAAATCGACGTCTACATCTGTGGAGTTTGATAACACATATTTCACAAAAATTGTTTCTGAAGGACATTTCCATTTTAATGTTACAACACATTTTGCATATTAATTAGCTTATCGATAAAATGTGAAACGATACATTAATTGTACATCGACTTTAAATGTTACTCTATTTTCAGAATGAAATTCCATTATATGTCAACCGGTTAAACACAGAAGAATCAGTGATACCATTTGAATATCACCACTTTGATTTTTGTCTCTCTGATGAGACAGAATCACCAGTGGAGAATCTTGGTCAAGTAGTATTTGGGGAAAGGATCCGACCCAGTCCTTACAAAGTAAACTTCCAAGAGAAGGTGGACTGTAAAATGGTCTGCCCACCCAAGATATATAAAGGATCCGATCCAGAGTCTATAAAGAAATTGAATCTATTGAAAATGGGAATGGCATTATACTACCAACATCATTGGATCCTGGATAATATGCCTGTGACATGGTGTTACTTGGTTGGCGAAGGAGGCAAGATATACTGCAGTACTGGCTTCCCGATGGGCTGTCAAGTGCGAAGGGATTTGGTAAGCATTCTTCTATATTTGAAAATTATAAATTGTTCTAACATGTGTGTCTAAAAAAAAATTAGGCAGAAAAGCTAAATAACTTTATTTTGAAATAAATTACTGAATTTTCATTTAAAAAAATATATCACTTTAAGATCAGATTTTTTACATGATGTCGTAATTTAAAATTTGTGATATAAAATTATAGTTGATATTTCTAATCATGCCTATAGATTATATAATTATCTTAAATGTTTACATGGTCCATATAAATTATTTAGTTCAAATATTATCACACTGCATTTAATATCGATAAATGAAATTGTTTTCTTATTATCACAAGATTAGATTTTAATCTTATAAAGTATGGTTAAATCTGTTGCCATGTTTCTAGCTCAAATCATTATTGTTTTTGTTCCTATTTTAAGTACCAAATTTAAAAACAATGAACTTTTTTATGATTATTTTTTCCCTTTTGGCTGGCAATATCATAATGTCTTTACATACTATACTGAAGAGATACCTATTGTGATGATATAATTGACTATAGACTTACTATCAGACTTATTGCTATGCTTAATGCATTTTTGTGTGTTCATTTAAAAACAATTTTGAACTTTAGATTATTATACAATATTATTTATTATATATGTATACACGTCTGATAAATACATACTCGTAATATAAAAATAAACTATATATTGTACTTAAAAAAGCTTAAATTATGTTTACAAAAATGTATATCATTTAATTTTTGAAAGGGTAAATAAATTGTAGCATCAGTAGTCTTTGTAATATTACCATTGAGATACATAATAAACATACTGTATTCTATGTTTAGGATACATGCACACCTATAGTGGAGACGAGTCCAAGCCAGGTGGATACTTACTATCTGTTCAATCATGTGGACATAGAGATTACATACCACAGCGGAGGGGAGGAGGATTGGGCTGTGGGCTTCGGTGACAACGGTGGTCGGATCATTTCCGCTAAGGTTTGTTGAATATTATGGTAAAGTATAGTAATATATATTGTAGTCCAATCATTATCTAATGGACTAACATTTACATATGAAATTTTTTTCACTGGAATATTGGATGGACTTTTTAGTCTGAGTCTGAATTTTGATCTTAAGGATAGACAATGTTCCTTAGTTGGCACATTTTTTTTTATTCATTATGAAGTTAACATTAATTATTTTCAGGTGAAGCCAGCAAGTATAAAGCACACAGACCCAAATAACCTAGACTGCAGTGTGCGTACGCCTCTCGAAATACGAAACACACTCAACAAAGACGAGACTGTCCAAGTTATCTACACTTACAGTGTGACCTTCCGCAAGAACAACACTATAAAGTGGTCTTCCAGATGGGACTACATTCTCGTGTCGATGCCACAGACCAACATCCAATGGTTCTCAATATTGAACTCACTTGTGATCGTTCTGTTCCTCAGTGGCATGGTTGCTATGATTCTATTACGGACTCTTCATAAGGACATTGCTCGATACAACCAAATGGAGTGCGGGGAGGATGCTCAGGTATGTTATGTTACTGCAAATGATAGTAGTTACCCGATAACATGAATCATCAATGAATATACCACATTAATGTAAATATCTAATCAGATGCATAGATAATGAAATCCATTAGCAATGTAAGCTAAATCTAATGGTGACAATCAATACTAATGACAATTTAAATAGTAAAGTTTTCTGTTTAACTTCAAAGTTATATAAAAGATTTATTTATTTATTGCAACATTAGATAATACTTATAATTATGTTTTTATCAGGGTAATGTATTTAGAGGTGTTTACAATCCTACATTTTAATTTAAGTCATTATACAATTTTAAAACTTCAATCCACCAGTACCAACAAAATTTTGAAAGTAATTTATGGGAAAAAAGTTTGAGAACCTATGATGTAATTTTTAAGTTTTTTTTTAAATTGAGTTTTTTAGTTATCGACTTTGTCTAATATTTCAGGAGGAGTTCGGTTGGAAGCTGGTCCACGGCGACGTGTTCCGGCCGCCGCGGCGAGGAATGTTGCTGGCCGTGTTCCTCGGCTCCGGAGCACAGGTAACAACCAAGGCTGGCCATACAAAGACTGCTTCGAGATCTGTCTGTGAAGCTGTGATTTTGTAATTTTTAAAGATTGTTGACTCCCCTTCCCCTATGTAACGCTCCGTAACGTTTTTCTGTACCCTCCCTCTCTCTCTCCCTAAATGTTACGTAACACACTAATGACAATTATTATCTAAAAATTTTGCTTTTTCCCCGAGTTACTAGAATTATATTGCCTAGTTTTTTTTAAGTAATAAAAAAACAATGTTACGTAACGTTTTGTTCGGCCACTACCCCCTCCCGATTTTAACGGCCCCTATCTTATATCTTGTTTCGAGTGTTATTTTTTCAATTTAATTTACTTTTTATAATAACGTGAATAGGTCCTTTACACTATCTTAAAAATACGTGGTTCTGATAATGATGTTATATAAGCCAGGCTGATTTATTATAACAATCAAACAAGCCGAGGGGCGGCTATGAACTCATTAGCTCCGTTGATAACAAAATTAAACACATTATCGAGTTAAATAGTAACGAAAACTTAAATAGTTATGTATCATTATCCTTATCTGGAACTTATGCACTAATTATATAATTAAATTGGTGCTGTTTCCTGTTACCGCGATTCTGTCTGATGATCGGAAATAAGGAAATTTTAATTTAACTATGAATAAAACGTACTTTTGAGTTCCCACATTGTATATCGTAATTTCCTGTGAATATGCTAATAACTAAACACGTCATCGCTTTGTCAGTCCTGAAGGAAATTATGAATCTTCTGATGAACCTGACAAATTAATGATTCATGGTTCCATATTTGTTTCAATAATTTGTCATAATTATTATGCTAATAAGGGATTTTTGATGATGGATGGGTTGCAAGAATCTTATAGAAAATAAGGCTGTCGTTTTGATAAGGGCTTGACCCTGAGTCCCTGACATATCGACGGGAGTACTTGATGTGGAAAACTTGAGTATTTTTATTATTTTGTCTTATTTTATTATTTGGAGACATTGTCGTTACGAAGATTTCGTCTAGTTAAACAATTTAAAAAATATATATTATTTAAATATAAGTATACAAACAACTAATTTAAAACCGATTTAAATGTTAAATTGAGCTAATTTAACTAAAAAAACTAGTTATAAGAACAAAATATGTGGCAATACCATGTATGCCAGGTCTTGTAGTTCATTATAAAGGGATGGTATTATATAAGGGACGTTTGCAGCGCTAACCTGGTGATGTATTGTATCCAGGTGTTCGGCATGACGTTGGTGACGCTGGCGTTCGCGTGCCTCGGGTTCCTGTCCCCAGCCAACCGCGGGGCGCTGATGACGTGCGCGCTGGTGGCGTGGGTGTTGCTAGGCGCGGCCGCCGGCTACGTCAGCGCGCGCGTCTACAAGAGCTTCGGCGGACGACGCTGGAAGAGCAATATACTGCTGACGTCCATGGTGTGCCCCGGGTGAGTTGGGGTTTAACTTTTGGTGGGTTGCTTTTAGGGTTAGATTTCCAAAGGGTGCTGTTGAAATATTTTTTGTCAGTGTGTTGGTTTTTTTTTTTTATTAACTCCCTACCTAAAAAGAGGGGTGTTATAAGTTTGCAGTGACTATGGGTGTGTCTGTCTGTGGCATCGTTGCTCCCGAACAGACAAAACGATTTCTATTGAGATTTTTTGTTGTATTAAAGGCGACTTAGGTGAGAGTGTTGTTAGACATGTTTATTATAATTAAAAATACGATACGTAAACGTGTCACGATGAGACAACGGAGATGAATCCGATGAAATCCTCATTTTCATACGTTAGAATCGTTTGGACTGTAAAGGGACTCAAAGAAATTAATATACAGACATAGACACCCTCAAAAAACTGAACCTTCTATTAATACCACAATAAAATGAACATAATTTGTAATAACATAATTTTTCCCTATCCGGTGGACTGATGACCTGAAGAAAACAGCGGGCATCCGCTGGATTCAGAAGGCTCAGGACCGCTCGGAGTGGCGCAAGTTAGGGGAGGCCTACGTCCAGCAGTGGACATCAAAAGGCTGATGGATGGATGGGTGGAATTTGTTATTTTCAGTGTGGTGTTCTCGCTGTTCTTCATAATGAACCTGGTGCTGTGGGGCAAGGGGTCGTCGGCCGCCGTGCCGTTCTCCACGCTGGTGGCGTTGCTGGCGCTGTGGTTCGGAGTGTCCGTGCCGCTCACCTTCATCGGGGCTTACTTCGGATTTAGGAAGAGGGTAACGCTTTGTTTCTCGATATACTCGCGATTTGCAGGTCGTGGTATCATGATCGTTTAAGTTAAGTAACGTAGCGAGGGAAAGTACAACATAATTTTTAAACAAATAATAAATTTTAAGGCAGTTTGAAAATTAACTACGCTCTTCTGTTAACCTCAGTTTTTGACAACTTAGGCTACTTTTTTACCTTCGTTTCGTCATAGGTTTACCGAAACGAAGCGAGGGCGGGTTCACTAGTTTTAAAATACAATTACGTAGGCATTGATGTTATTAAAGTTCCGTTGTGACGTTACCGTTGACAGATCCTGGAGCACCCGGTGCGTACGAACCAGATCCCGCGGCAGATCCCCGAGCAGTCGTTGTACACGCAGCCGTTGCCCGGCATCGTGATGGGCGGAGTGCTGCCGTTCGGCTGCATCTTCATCCAGCTGTTCTTCATACTCAACTCGCTCTGGTCCAGTCAGGTGAGGGTTAAAAATCTGTTATGGCAGCTGTGCATCATTGCTTACTGTTTTCAAGGATATTTTATAGTGTCATCTTCTTAACATATAAAAATACAGTGTATGTGTGTTCGTCACTGAACATACCGGATGTGGAAAACTAAGAGATTGAATAAAGTGTAAAAGACAAAATATGTAGCAGAACAACGTCTGCCCGGTATTCTAATAAACATATAAATAAACAAAAACACTTCTTCTAAGTTACAAGGAAATACGAAAAATATAAAGTCTTATTGACTGGACTCTTTTATAGTGTCTAGTGCGCGCCTACATATCGAATCCCCATGAACACACGTTTCTTCGTTGCTTATCCATAATTGTGAAATTACACTAGAAGATTTAATATTTAAATTATTACAGATGTACTACATGTTCGGTTTCCTGTTCCTGGTGTTCGTGATCCTGGTGATCACATGCTCGGAGACCACGATCTTGCTGTGCTACTTCCACCTGTGTGCTGAGGACTATCACTGGTGGTGGCGCGCCTTCCTCAGCGCCGGCTCCACGGCTGGCTACCTCTTCATCTACTGCTGCCATTACTTCGTCACCAAACTCAACATAGAAGACGCAGCTTCAACCTTCCTCTACTTCGGGTACACCCTCATCATGGTGTTCCTTTTCTTCCTCCTCACCGGCACCATCGGCTTCATGGCTTGCTTCTGGTTCGTCAGGAAGATATACAGTGTTGTGAAAGTCGATTAAGTGAGCGAAATAGTGCAGTGCCCGGTGTATAGCATTTTAACTATGAAGGTTTGAGATTTGATCCCGATTTTCTACATTTGTCACTGTTTTTAAGCCTTTGAGTTGTCATTTTGTAATGGCCTAACAGAAATTTACGATTTATTTATATATTTGATTTTCAATTTATTTGATTAATAACTTTTATTAATTTAGATTTATGTAGTCATTAAAGTCAAATGTTATGCTGTAGTCAATTTTCATTTAAGTTATATAAAATATGTTGAGGTAATAGTTATTCCTAATTCAGTTTAATCTCACTGTTTATATATTATTTTCCAGTGATAAGTGCTAACTGATGAGAGGCTATTGTGATATGCCAGTGACATCGGTCAATACCTAATTTGAGGTCTCATGAGTATTACTTAAGCAGTATTTTAATCAATATTACATCCTCCATCTTCTTAATTTGATTAAAAAGTAAACAAAGGATTTATTTAACACCTTCACTGCCATCGTCGGTCAGTGCTGACCGATCGCCGGTACTGACTGACCGCGTCGGCAGTGAAGGTGTTAACTATTTTACCTCAAAATAAGCAAAATTTTAGTATCTTAAAATTTAGTGCTTCACTGCAACCTATCAATGTTACACTGCTAGGCTCGGGTCTCCTCACAATATGAGGTGTACTACTATCTTTTTAAACATTTATTGAAGCCCTACTATACTAATAATTTTCTTGCGATTCTGTGAATTGGTATCTCACAATGTTCTTAGGATATTCGCAAATGTTATTTCGTAATATGCACATTACTATTTAAAAAATATAAAAATTATATAGCATATCAATTTCAATGGAGATAAATCTAAACAGCATATTGAATCATGGCTTGACCCATTTTGGCTAGACAGTGTGAAAGAAATTGTCATAAGGTTATTATGTTCGAAAAACATTACTCTCCTTATGATGCAGTAGGGTCATTACAGTTGCGTGCGAGAGATGAAACTTAGCTCTTCAGGCGACAACTTTCATGCCACTAAACTAAGAATATTTTGCTGCCTAAGTAATACTAAAATGGCTTCATTGATAGTTGTAGTACTCGATTACATAGAAATGAGATTAGTAAACGTCGTCCATCTGTTTATACTTACCTCTCTCTTTGACACTAAAACAAAACCAGTGTGCGAAAGAGACGCATATAACGACTAACATTTCGGTCCTAATCTATGGGATGGAGTATTAACATGGACAAGTTCGACTGCTGTACGCAATGTGATTAATGTATAAACTTTATTTATATCCTAATTGTATTGTATTGATAGCCACACGGGCGTGTTTTCGATGTTCATTTGTTTGCCTTCGACTAAGAACCTTTGCACGCGTCGTTTTTAAACGCAGTAATGACGCATGTTTCACGTGCGGTCGTGTCGGTACGGTACATACAACATGATTAACTTACCAACTAACGGTCCCTTGAAGTCGTTCTATATATTTGTCACGATTTCTGTGGATGGCTTGTCAAAAAAATTATACTATCTGTTAAACGTCCAAGTAACGCGCGTTAAAAAAACGTCGTGTGCAAAGACCCTAATAGTTAAAACATGCTGGTAGTATGTTTTTAATTGTAAATAAGATAAAAACATTTAAATATAATATTGTGTAACTCTGAGGAAACATGTAAACCTAGCACAATAAATTAGAAATAATTTCAATTTATTTAAAAAACTATGTATGTATACATAAAAGTATTTTTTTCTATTCGAGTAGTTAGTACTTAACCACATTTCAAATTAAATATCACGATGTATGGAGCTATCGTTAGAATTATGTTTAACGATTAAAGTATATTACTAGTTAGGTGTACAGAGTTTTGTATGTCACTACAATAAATTATTGTTTGATGTAAAAGTTGTTAAACATTTGTCCTACAAGAAATAATCCATAACTTACATTAAATTGCCCTATTTCATTATAAATGACCCAAATAGCTTTTGTTCAATGTCTGTCTATAGAAGTATTATCAGATTGTTAAGATGTATTAATGCCTGTATAACTTTTCTATTAATGTTAGTCAAATCTCTAGACAATCGTTTAGCATCTACTGCATTTGAAGTGTGGTCAACAAGTCGAGATATAAACAGGCCCGGGCCCCCATTCTGCTAATTTAAGTGTTACGGATTTTGTGAGAAAATTGTCATTAAATTATCATATTAATGACTAATTAATCTATTCTGTAGATACCTTACAGACAAACATGGTTGTCGATACAAATACAAAAACTTAAAATAATGAGCAGAAATCTATTTAAGAGATTTGAAGTACATAAGAATAAAGCGTTCCATACGAACACGAAGTTTGAAAATTAACAGATTCGAGGCCCTGTGGCTTTAAAAAAATATTGTTTATTTATAATATTATATTAACTTTAATAAAGGCCACAAGCCACTAGTGCTGCACGAAGTGAGTATGAACTGGAAGCACGTGTATGAACCGCGAATGAAATATCTAATAACATTTAAATTTTTTAATAATGATTGTAATCGACTATCAAATCGTGTTAGTAACGTGGTTAATAACAGTCCTATTTAATATTATGAGTGTATGATCACAGGTATGATTTGGCTGCCATATTGTGAGAGAAAAACATGTTTTAGAATCATTGGTATATAAAAATAAGGTATGTATTATATCAAAATGATTTCTTATTTAAAACAATGGAGAAGTTAAGAAACTGCTTTGAAGTAACAAGTTATAGAAATATATAATTATATATGGTTTTATTGTAATGTAACACAATAAAATATTGGTTAATATTTACATTACATAATTTGGAACTTAGTGAAGTGTTACAAAATTATCGTTTAATATTATGTGTAATATTTATATTTAATACATAATGTAAGGGTGTATAAACAATAAAATCAATGTGAATATTACATGACATGTTTTAGTCAGGAAGTTAAAAGTGAAGCCAGTACAAATTTGGCCTCTTTGAATGAATTGTTTTTTTCTTTTTTGTTATTACTGTAAGCAAGTTTGTGTAATTAAGTTATAAGATATTTTAAACTATGCTTCGTACTGGAAAATAGTTGATTCGAAACAATAAATTGGCTATTTTAAAATTGTTTTTTTTTTTATTTTTTTTAAATCCTTTTCACCTTAGCCAGCCCACAGATCAATATTTACATTGTTTTATAATAGGCCATGTGATTATTTTTGTTCTTTCAACTTTACATCCGGTTTACCCATATACCAAAGAACAGCGTTCTAATATAAACACACACTTATCGTAGATAATAAATTAATAAGGGATTGTAATAATGTAATTTTAAGGAATCTTAAAAATAAAAGATTTATTTAAAATTATATTATCACAATTTATTGTACAAAGTTTTTTTTAAAACTGTATTCACATAATAGTATAAACCTATAAATATTAATTGTATGAATCTACGGAGCCTGCGCTTTCAATGTGTGTTAAGGTACTCGGTGAGGGACACATCTAAAATACTAAAACAAGTGGATTAATACCATCTGTTTGTAAACCTAAGATCTTACATGCTATTTCATTTTATTGTTACCGCAATGTCTATACCAAATGCACACAAACTAGGACTTTAATGTCATAGTAATATGGTTGCGTCGTCGTTCTGACATTTCGATACGAAATAACTGCGTAAGCTATCAATAATATTGTTCTAAAAGGCCTTAAGTACACAAATTACGTGTGCTTTATCGCACTTTATTTTTTCAGTTGCTATCACTACTTTCAGAAAGATCAGCCTTGTCTTTGGGCAAATTAACCCTTTTTTTGACAGGTTTTCTTTTACGATCAATTTTGGTTTTCCTAAATATTTCTATGGCTTTCAACTTATTTTGTAGAATATTTTTCATATCCTTCTCTCTTTGCGGAATAATTTCCTGATATCTGTCAGTTTTTACAATGTTGATTTCAAGGCCTCCCTCTGTTGTAGACACTTTAACAGGTTGGATAGTCTTTTTCTTTTTAGATTTTGTTTCCGTAGCGCTAGTACCAGGGATGCTATCTTGTTTTTTGGATGTACCTTTTCTTTTTTTCCCGGCTTTTAATTCTGGTTCGCCTGTGGAGGCGGTTGCCGCATCTACATTTTTATTATCTGTGTCCATTTTCTGAACGGCTGCTTTGACTCTCTTACTCATTTGATCTTCTAAAGACTGAAAATCTAATTTTCGTTTGAAATAGTCCTGTACACTTTTTTGTGTTTTTCTTTCCAGCATTCTTTTTATCACTGGCTCAAGTATTACATCTAATTTATTCTGAGACCACCCAAATTTAGCCTTTGCATAATCTCGTAATATTGTGATGTCTGGTACACCCCACGTAAATTTCTCTTTACTCTTTTCTACATTGGGATCCAAATAGGCTTGAACAACCTGAAGAATTAAAAAAACTTAATATAGCTTTTTCCACGATAAACGAAGACAATGCAATAAGTAAAAAAATAAAACTCACCCGCACACTTGGAAAATCGTCTCCAAGAGTAACATTTCGCAATTTTTTCTTAAGGCTTATATTATCAGTTCTTCTCCCCGCTCGAACCCATGTCTTAAACTCTTGCAAGCCAGTAATAATAAGTTGATATTGTTCATGCTTAGAGTTTTCTTTGATTAGTTGTTTCTTATTAAATGGGAATGATGCTAAAATTTCTAACGCGGTTACTGGTCCCACCCCTTGAACTCCAGTTGTGTAGTCACTACCTACCAGTAGCGCAAGTAAAATAAGTTGTTCTCTCGACAAATCTGTAATAATTTTAACACATGAGTAAGGCACTTAGACAGCTGTTTAGCAAAATATGGAATAAATCTGATACAACTTACTAAAAGACTTTTCTATTCTCTCACTTAAAAATTGTAAAACATGCTTTTTCTGGTTAAAGAAATTTTTATATACAGTTCTGCCACCAAAAAGCCATATATCACTATCATCTGTTATGGTACCGTCGGTTAAGTTTATACTTTCGAGGAATGCACACTGAGCTTCTGCCTCCATTGGTGCCACTATATAAGGAATTCCAAATATCTGAAGCAATTCTTGGGCATCCTTAGTCATTTCTTCTGTAATATTTCTACCAATACGTTCCATTTTCCCTTTTTCTTGTAGCAAATTTTGTTCTTGACTTTCGATTTCAGCTACCATAGAACCTAATGCTTCTTTAGATATTACTTTTTCCGGCATTTTTGCTGTTTCAGATCCCGTTTCGTCTATTGAAATACGTCTCTCTGAGTTTGGCGGGTTCTTTTGTTGCGGAATTAATTCAATATCTTTAACACCTGCATTTTTGCAGTTTACATCTGATTTATCTATTTTGTCTTGTGATTCCTGCACATTACGACTTTTATTTTCATCGTATTTTGATTCAAAATTAACTGTTTTTGATTCCTTTTTACCCGTCACGTCAGGGGCGGGAGTAACTAATTTATTTTTATCATTTGAAGTTTCAGGAGGAATATTTGGTTTTGGAACTTTATCATCAAACACATCAGCAAATATGTCGTCTTCTATGGTTTCAGGCATATCGAGTGTTACTTGCACAGCAGTTTTAGTTGACTCTGATACTTCTTCAAAGTCATCATCACTAGTATCTGATTGGTTATCAGCTTTAATACAATGAGTAATAACTGATTTATTGTTCTCATGATTCATTTCTGATATTTCATCTGAGCTAGTATCGAGGGCAATCACATCATCAGCTTTTTCAATTAACTGAACTGAAGATTGTGTCACATTCATATGATCGACAGTAGTTTCGATACTTTTTTCTAGATCTAAATGGGCTTGAGTAGCAACAATTTCGCTGTCTTGCAAACTCGATTTAGTTTTTAAGATTGGATTTGTACTTGATAACTTAGTGCTATCCACTTTTTGTATCTGTTCATCTTCATCTGAAGATAAATCAACCTTATCCATAATTACAGATTTTTCCTTATTTATTTCTTCAATGATTTCATTCACATCCGGACACTTCTTTTTATTTTTCCCCTTAGTTTTCGAAGCTACAATCTTATTAATAGCATTATATGTAAAATCACTATATTGCTTAATATAATCTTTGGCCGTAGAAAAGTCTGGTTCCACATATCCATCTCCCTCTTCAGAATCACTACCACTATCATGATAATCAGTGTCAGACTTATAAGAAGTCCAAGAATCATCAGTCTTATTGGCACTAGTATTAGGTTCTTCAACACATTCTAAAGACATCTTAATAGCTTTTTCTAAATCCTCATCTAATTCATTTTTATTATTTACATTAGATTCCTCATTTATGTTACTCGATTCACCCTCGCATCCTAGTGACATTTTGATTGCCTTTTGCAACTCATCATCTTCATCTTCTAATATTTCTTGTGTATTTTGTACTACTTCTTCTTTAGCTTTGGATGTGCTAGCCTCTACTCTCTTTTTAGCATCGGCTATTGCCTGCTGTACATTATTTATTAGTAAGTACCGTGTTGTGTTATTTGATGCAATGCGACGTGTAGGCAAATTATCAATTTTCGTATCAATACCTTCCTCGTTAAGTAATGATTCTAGTTCATTTAAGGACATTCCAATATCACCCATCTCTTTTTCTGTTTCTTCAAGGCATTCTTGGACTTTTCTTCTTTTTAGTAATCTCTGCACCTATATAGAAAATTACCTGTACGTCAATTACTTTTATAAACCTAAAGACTTTTATACTTAGCTGCACGCATTAGCTGCACAACTCACCTGAAAGTCTGAAAAATTATCACTCTGTTTTGGCAAAGTATGAAGTTTACCCCATGAATTCATTTTTCTTGTATCTTTAAGTTCGACCAACAAGTCATACTTATCCTTTACAGGCATATTTTTGAAGTCTTCAGATTCAATATCCACAGAATGCAAATCTACTGTAGAGGCACTGGAGTCCTGCTCATCTTCTGATCTGAAAATTGATAATTATAGAAATAGCTTTTAATTACTTGGAACTTAATGCACTTGATTCTTAAAGCTAATATCAAGAAACATACTCAGTTTCATTTTCTTCCTCCTGTTGCGGTAAAGATGGTAGCTTAAAAATGTCTTCACTATCATTGTGTGCTTGAATATTTTTGATTTTCTTGGGTGAAATTTGAGTACCTAATAAGGCTCCTATAGCAGTTTTTTTACCAAGCAAAAGAGCTATTTCTCGTTTGAGACGTTCTGATTCAGAGTTGTATTTTATCTTGTTGTCTTGACGTTTTGCCTAACAAAAATAATAGAATAATAAATGAATACTCTTGAATAAAATTTCATGCAACTTAACTAGATTTGTATTTGTTAACTTACAATGGTTTCTCTTTTTAATACAGGAAACCCACCATCAAAGACAAATACTGGTTTAATTCTAAAATATAGTAATTTGCAGAGACGTTGAAACAACCCCATAAGGTGAGCATTTGGTAAAGGAGCACCTTTTGCATCTTGATACCCTTTGACAACCTGATGCAACCATATTGAAATATCTGTGAAGGAAATTTCATTGTTTTGTTGTTATTTATTACCTAGTGTCATCAATAAAATGTAACATAATAACACGCCAGCCTACCCACTGCTAAGACTTTATTTTCTAAAGTCTCAACGGGCACTGGCTTGCCCGCGGGCTCGATCAGCCTCCACAGTCCAGTAACTCCCATCGCGTGTGATTAAATTCCAGATCAGATTTTTTGTTTTACTAATGTACATATCAGTGTACATAATAAAGGTCGTTTCCCACGAGATCTCCGGTCAATCGTCGGTCTCTTCCTCACACATCGCAACTATTTCGCTCCGTGAACTCAACTTTATTTATCACGCACACAACAATAGTACGAAATGCTGGCTGCTACTGGCGCATTCGTGTGTTCGGTTCACTACATACAATATCAAATGTTTTACTACTCCGTCCGCGACGCCCACTCTTTCCCACACTTTATTTTCTCACGCCCCGTACGTAACCCCACATCCTATGACCGGCTGTCTGTCTGTCAGTCGGCGACTCGGCGCGCTGGCTAGAGTATTCCGAACTCTTGTCACTCGATTTTATTCGCGCGCGTGTAATCGACAACACGCTTGCACATCGCTCCGTGTCTATGGGTCGTCTTGACAGTTCGTAATTCTAGCGTTGTCGTTTGTTGTACAATTAAAACTCGATTTGTACGTAATTTTTTATCAGTTTTCATATCAAATATTTTTAATAAATCGTTTGCTCAAGGTATATCGTGCGATAAGTCGTGTTTGTCATCTGTAAATAAAAAACAACGAGTCAGGCAATGTTGGCTAGACTGTCTGAAAAAAATATAATCGAACAGGTGTTTTTGAATGAAATGTGTGATAAAGTTCCCATCGTAATTATTTATTTATGGTGTCGTGCATAATATAAAAGTGTATCGATCCCCA
>LGAG01000213.1:99621-117415 GCA_001278395.1 Lerema accius
CCATCCGTCCGGGTTTCCTCGGATTTCTTAGATTAGGGGGCCTGAGAAGGAGCGTTCGGAAGAAGTTTTCAAAAAATATCCGGGTAAATGCCGGATAGTTTTGTGTTCTGGTAATACCGGCCAATTAGAAAATATGGAACAAAGCAATTCAAATCTGAATTAGACAATCCCATCAGACATCACATTCCACTAAATCAAGTTATAATTAAAGTAAATTTCGTAATTTTTAGATGAACCCTTATTGCACAAATTTTTATGATGTCAAATACTCATATTTATGTCCGAGTTTTGGGAAAATGTTGTCCGGTGCCTATATTATCCCTACCTAATATTATAAATGCGAAAGTAACTCTGCCTGTCTGTCTGTTACGCTTTCACGCCTAAGCTACTCAACCGATTTTGATGAAATTCGGTATGACGATAGAACTAAACTTGGGAAAGGACATAGGATACATTTTATCGCGAAAATCGCGATATAATCGAATTCCACGCGGGCGAAGCTGCGGGCGGAAAGCTAGTAGTACATAATAATGTATCTATATCTATACTCTATACTACTAAATAAAATTGAAGTGTCTGTTTGTAATATTAAAAATAACCGCTTTTTATTAAATGCATACATAACTTAGGCTACTTTTTTTTACTTTCGTTTCGGCGTAGGTTTCCCGAAGCGAAGCGAGGGCGGGTCCACTAGTATATTATAATATTATGTTCGGATTGCCAACAGGTCGCCAGTAACACCAGTGCCTTTAGTCCACTCGTTGAATCTCAACGGCGGCGGTGACGTGGCGATGTTGGAGCTAGCCGGAGACAACTTCACGCCCTCGCTCCAGGTGTGGTTCGGAGACGTGGAGGCCGAGACCATGTACCGGTGTGCGGAGTCCATGCTGTGTGTGGTGCCTGACATATCGCAGTTCAGAGGACAGTGGCTGTGGGTGCGACAGCCCACGCAGGTGAGGGTTCTAGAAGTTTCTTAACAGGTGTTTAACGAGAATTTAAAGATGACTCGTTAGCCTTTAGTAAGCAGTGGTACATTTCATGAAGCTGATAAATTGTCCACGTCCACCCGCGAACAACAACAATGTTTACATCAGCGTCATTTTTAATATTCAAATAAGTATATCAGAATTATAGAACAACTAAAGTAGTCTGTAGAGAAAGTGGTCCCGCATTCCGGCCAGGTGTCTTATGTGACAGAATAATTTTAGTTCTTGCACTGTTTACAATGCGGCATCTTATCTGTCTACGTCTTCCGCGAACTGGCATTAAAAAAAAGTTTCTCCCACTTCAGGTACCAGTATCCCTGGTGAGGAACGACGGCATTATATACGCGACGGGGCTCACGTTTACGTACACTCCGGAGCCTGGTCCTCGGCCCGTGTGTCCCCCTGTCGATGACGTCATGCGGCCCGAGCCCGCCGCGCCCTGGCATCACGACACGCACAACGCGCTCCAATAGCCCACAGACTGCAGACCGAAAGGTCTGCAGTAACCCTAAACAACTCGCCTTGTAATATACCAGTATCCAAAGATGAACTGTATACAGTGATAGAAGACGGTGAACTGAACTGAAGAGAGCGGTGAGTGATTTGATTTGTGTATTCGATTGTGCCTGATGCCTGCTTGTTATAACACTGTACTATCGTAATAATTTTGTATACGTGATAGATAAATGGTAGTCTCTAAAAATATTTACTCTGTGAATTTCGTGAAATTAGGGTGGATGCACACGAACAATATTTAAAGAAGCGATAGTTGAGTGTACTCAGCTCAATATCGCGTTCGGTTTCTTTGTACATCAGTAATTATATTGAACTGGATCGATAGCTACTGAGACATTGTTATAACAAGTAGGCCATTGAAAGATTTACAGTGTAGAATGGTTCGTTTCTGAAATATTACTACATTCGCAAAGCGAAACGTGAATTTATTTAAGGAACTTCGTGAGTTTGGTGCCTAAAATAATAATGATTCTATATAATTACGTTTATTCTCGAGATTATGACACCAAAATCCTATAAAATAGATTATAGCACGTTCACGATAACAGTTTTTTTACACAAAATAGGAATAAAGGACTGATATCCCAACATATTTAATTAAGTTTTATGTATTACTTTCAAGATCAAACTATATTATATTTATGTATTAAAATAATTTCTGCCACTCCTTTATGAGGATAAAATATATTGAAATGTAAATTTCTTACGCCCTGCCTAATATTGTATTATTCTTTAAGAAGTAAATAGCTATAATTTTGATGTCAGGAAAATTGTTCCTATAAGGCATTTAATATGCGCAGATTAAATTAACTGTAATCACATGTTTCGCGCAAATGGATCTCTCTGCTCTGATATATATTTATTTGGGGCCAAATAGCTGTAATCCATGACTACTCGTGCATATTAAAACAATTTTCATTTAAGTATATCATTCTGATGAATACGATTTCAATACGACGATGAATTTTTATTCTTTATTTAAAATATAAAATATTCATCGAATATTTGTGTTGTTTATATATTGTGGGAATACCGTTGTATATGATTGTATGTATTATATATATTAATTTTGTATCGGTTTTGATAAGAATTATAAACGACCAAAGTTTCAATCATCAATACTAACTAGATATCGTGTCAGTTCATAAAATATCTCTTTAAAGATAAAGGCGCACTAGAAATGTGTTCTTTTATTAATTTTTTTTACTCGCATTAAGGCATACCTAAGACATTTGCGAAAGTTACATATTAAGCTGTAAAGTAAGAAATAATATTAAATTTAATTACGAAGACCTTTATTTATATCATTTTTCGGAGTTTTCATAAATTCCATGGGAAGAGACTCGTCAAACATGCGCGTTTTAAAACTGGAAACATTATGAACTTTAAGCAATAACTTTAAGGTTTAATTTGTTTTGATGTATTTTCATTTCAACTATATGGAGAAAGAAGCAGAAATAGGGATAGTTTTGATGTATTTTTTTAATAGGACAATACATCTAGTTGGTATTGTTGATAGAAACAAGGAAGCGACATCAACTTTCACGCTAGCACTTGTACTCTTTACACAAATATAACTCCATACGTTAAAGAATGGGATCGACATATACGCCTCCTATTAGCTCTGCCTTTAAGTGTTTTTGAGCCGTAAGGATAACTTCGTCGCGTGTTATCCCTTTCTTTAACTAATGGGGCGATACACATTTATCCCAATAATTTTATCACAAGCAATGTTAAAATGTACAATATTTTATGATTTCTTCATGGTGAATTTAAAAGAGCAATGTGCAAGCCTAACGTAATATCCCATAGTGATGAGCATTATTCGTCCGGGTATTCGTATCTCTGTACGTATGTATATTTGCCGAGATTTTAATGAACAACATAGATAAGTAGCTAGACTTAGTCCATAGTACACTATGTTATATAATTTTAGATAAAAAAAAAACATTTGAAATTCTATTTATTTTACGTGAATCTAATTTTGTACAAGGTTTATAATTTGGAAATACGAATCCATGTGTATTTATAAAAAGTGTGATTTTCGAACATTCCATGTGGGAAGTGTAATGAGAAGTACAAAAAATTAATATTTTTGTAGAAGAATTACATGGTACGGAATTGTCGATATATAAATATGGTAGCTACAGTATTAAGATGAAATTAGTATTACCTAACGTTAGAAAAAACGTCGTCAATTTGTATGAAAAGAGACTCTATTGGTTAAAAAACTTTACTCGTGCATTTTTATCATTTTACATTTGGTGTTTCTACGTAAAATGATCGTATTTGAGAAGTGACTGTTGTACAGTAATATTTACAGTGTGTATACCGTTGTACAACGAAAGAGCGTGGTCGGAGCAGTCATTCTAAAACATGAATATTTTAATAAAACTGAATTTAGATAACGAAGCTTTTTATTCACGAATCCTCCAGCACTACGCAATTAAAATTCATTGTCATTGTTATTTGAGCTAAAATCGACAATTACAAATAATTAGGCAAAGTTCCTAGCGTCGCGGCGCATCAGATACGGAATATAAAAACAACTCCCACACAGTTTCAAGTTTTTCAGCGCGACGCCATTTGAACCGCGCTTTAATTGAATTAAAAACTGGTGGGTCAAGTGTAATTAGCTGATTATGAATCAGAGTTAATCGGGAAATCAATGCTGAGAGTGTGGGAACGTCTTCAAAAAGTCTTCACATGATAATAACGAGACTCCCCTACATACCGTTCCGCGCCGCTGCCCTCACCTCGCGTAATTATCACAACTTTATAGCATCAGCCATTGTTCCGACCGAGATTTGGTTTATAAATGCTATATTTATGACATGTGAACAAACAATTCGCTACATGATTTAGTGAGCTAAAATGCAAATGACTCGCCGCCCCATTAACTATGACTTTTCTATAGTCCGACGCAATTTCTCTTATCTGTATGGGAAAATGAAATGCCTTGGTTTTTCTATCCTGCATACGAAAGTTTTTCATGGAAGATTATTGTAAGTTTGATGTGCTTCAGTGATTCGCAATTTTTCTTCGACTCTAATTAGTTCTTATTAAGTTTTTTAAGAAATTGCATGCATATGCGAAATATAAAACAAGTATTGGAATTCATATTTACAAATTAAACTACTATTGTTGCACTCAATGAATTACATTCTACACAATCTCATGTCGTCATTATGAAGTTAGACTGGATTTCCTAGTTGGTTTTCAACGTGTAATTTTCTCTATGTAATCAATGACGCCCTCTTGACGACAGAGAAATAGAATAATTAAACCGCGATAATGGCTAGCGGACATGCGATCTCGCAAAAACGAATATCTAATAACATTTAACTATAGACATGGATTTTCCGTATCCTGTATCATTCATTCATTCAATGAAAAGGCCCATTACGATTAATGCCTTGTCATTACAATAAACGTTCTCTAATGTGACGTTATAAAATATGACAGTGACACGCGGGATTATTGGGTTGGCATGCAACTTTTGAACGAAACTAATGAAACGTTGGGTGCCATTTTCAATGTGATGCAATGAGTGCTGCTTCTCAAAATGATTCTAACTGCCTTAATTCAGTTGATTGTCTTGTGTACTAAAAAAGGTAATTTTAGCATGAATATACATTATTATGTAGGCCCTTACAGTAGCATTGTAAAATTTCATTGTAAAGTTTCATTGTAAAATTCAATCACAATTGTCAATTTGTAGGTACTGTTACTTAGTTAACTCTGACTATATAAAACAGCATATAATACTAATTTGAAGATATAGAATGTAATTGCAACACAAAATCATTTCAATTCATTACCAACACAATGAATCTAATAATCTAATCCTTTACATAGCGTGACTGTGAGCATTAACTCATCAACAACGGTGACGTTATAAAGAAACTGTGACGTGATTACATCCACGTAATAACCAACCATTCATGAATGACAAAAACTTCAATTATGACAAAAGAAATGTAGGATCTTCTACATCCTGGTTGATAATTAAGGGGAACTACATACAAATTAAAATTGCTAGTTGGTACTCCCACACGTTTATGTTAATAAGTTTGACCATAAATGTAGATGAAAGCTGATGTATTAAGACGTTATAAAGTACCTGCTATTTATTTTTAAATTACCCGGAATATTATGATGACATTATCATTTTTTTTAAATATTTTAAATACAGGTTCTTTTGGCGCGAAGAGCAACCGCAATCCGGAAGTGTCGGTGGTCATTTACCCGCACTAATTAACCATAGACCGATTATATCGTAGTGAGGACTGTGAGAAAGATATGTGCACACAATTGAATCATTGTCTATGCTTTTTGTACTCTGCCCTGGCTTGATATATGGGGCCGAGATATGCAGAGTGTGAGAAATGTTCACCGTTGCCCGCGTTTTCTTACGTGTCATCCTTGCTCGTGGGAACTGGCAATACTGTTTCATGGCTCTAAAAACTATGTAATCGTCTTTAATTCTAGAATTTATGGTTTTGATGACGTATCATCTACAGTTTTTACAGTATACCGCTGTTATGATATGAATATGAGCTGCTGTAAAGAAACGATGCAGACCTTGAAGCTGTAAGTATAACAGGTTCAGCTTAATAATTTATTATTTATGAAAACCAACTGAATTTCAGGTTCCCTATTGAAAGTATTCTGGAAAAACTATTCGAGTTAAAAAGCACTTTGTCATCGCAACCCATAACTGTTCCACTGCTGGGCTCGGGTCTCCTATCACAGTGTGAGGGGTAAAAAGCACTTTACTTACTACATATTTTGGATGGATTTTGGATGTTTCTTTACGATCCGCAGAGTGCATCAGGATGTCGTCATATTAATTACAGTAATAAGTATCATTTTGTTCGTCCGCAGTCCGCACTGGAAGTGTTTTTAACGTCGAGATTATCATCCTTCGAGGCGATTAAGTTTATTTCCTTTGAGTTGAATAAGAGATCATTGTTGTATCCGTAATTACATCTCAAGTGTGACGCAAATTATGTAGCGAAAAGATTATATTTTCTTCTGCGTTATATCAAAATTGTACGTCCTTGGGCAGGTCAAAATCTATTGTATCAAACACTATAACTGATTTTGTGACTGTAATTATCAGGTACTTGTAACAATGAATTCGAAAAGAGGCTATACTTATAAGTAAACTCTAAGCAACAAGTAGGTATTTTAGTAATTAGTAGGTACAAGCCCCGCCCCATTCCAGAACAGATATTCGTGGAAGATCAGAGGAATGGTGTAGTAATTTTAATCTGTGGTAAGTCGGTTCTACGCATAGTTCTATGTGATTTAGGGTATTCGCACATTACATCAACTCAACGTCGACTCAACTCCAACTCAACTCACAGTATGGCATTGAAATGTAAGCTCCATATTATGTTACTTAAGTGTGTGAATACGACGCGTGTACGACGAGTGGCCAACGCGTACAAATTGACAAATTTAAGTAACATAATATAGAGCTTACATTTCAATGACATACTGTGAGTTGGGTTGGAGTTGAGTCAACGTTGAGTTGATGTAATGTGCGAATACCTTTAAGAGGACAAGAGGGACGTTCTTTGACAGTAGGTATGTATGTTTGGTACGTTCTATAGCCCAAACGAATTGGATCTATGTCCATCGTGGGAATTACATGGGACATCATTTTTCCCCAAATTTTTTGCAGTCTTGTTTTGTTTTTATATTCATAACTACCGCACTACTTTATTCTTCAAACTAAAGATTTATTTAGATTTTCTGTGCATCATTTAGTTCATATAAATTATCTAAGTAATATCGTATAAATCGAAGTATAATTTTCTTCCGTCATTTCTGTTCTAGATGTCGCTCTAATTGCCTGTAGCTATGCAACCATTGTCTATCTATAGAAAGGTGGTAAATTACTATTATTTTTAATCTCCTATTACATTGTCTTATTAATAGTAGTTAAGTAACTTGTGTCAATCAAGCGTAAGTGTTCGATAATGCTGCAACGTTGAGCATTGTCGGAGTGAACAGGAATACATAGACTTTCTTATTTATTTTTGCCGTTTTCGCAATATTTTTTATTACTGCTCCTCTCCTATTCATCTTAGCGTGATGTTATATAGCCTTTAGCCTTGCTCGATAAATGGACTATCTTACACTTAAAAAAATTTTCAAAACGGTCCAGTAGTTCCTGAGATTAGCGCGTTCAAACAAAAAAACTCTTCAGTTTTTTATTATTAGTATAGATAATCTATAGTAGAATCACAAAAAATACTCTTGTCTCATATTAGGTAAATACTACTTAGGTACCCCTCTAAAACCAAAGTTTATATATGTACGAGCAACCAAAAATATTGTTTATAAATTAATTCAAGGTTTAATCTGTTGTTTCCGCAAATTTTCGATAATTACAAGTCAACCATCTATTGTCACGCACACTATTATTTGAGTATAATTTGCAACGTCGTAGAAACATCTAGACGTGCTACGATTCAATGGTGACTCGTTACCTACAGAGTTGGTTGACATGTTACAAGGCAGTACTTTTGGTCCAAAATTGCTCGTTTTAGGATGAGAAATCAGACACGAAATTGCTTAAAACTCTAATATTCTTGATGTTAGATAAATGACTTCCTGCTGTTCGCTACAATAGAGGCATCATTATTCCTCGCGCTGCAATAAAGCGAGCTGCCGTGGGAGTCTCTCACGACTTTATTACGGATATATATTTTTTGTTTGTTCTAATTAACTGTTTTTGTAATAGCCCGCTTTTACCTTAATTGTTCGAATGTGGGCCGAGATTTTTAGTCAAATTTAGAATTGCAATTGCAGGTACTTTTAACTTTTAGTTGCGATTTAGTTACGGTAGTTATATTCTTCTTAACACTGTACTTGAATATAATTACCTACTGAAATGTTTGACGACTGAAGAATTTAAGACCTATCTATCTACGTAGGTATTTGCTTTCAGGGTATATCTGAATTTATTAAGGTAGGTTTAATGCAAATAAAAACACAAAAAATCATTGTGACTCATGTTTACAACCACTCACAAATGCAACTTTTGACTCTAAAGCGATAACACAAAATATTGTCTCCGAAATAATGGCATAACATTGGTACAACTATACATAACTAGCTCGCGTTTAACATCGCAATGTTATATAATGCAAACGGGACAGCTCAGAGAATCAGCGATAAATATGTCTACCATACAAAAAAAACGTAATAGACTAATAAAAATATCAATCCACATTTACAATCTTACCGTAAGCGAAGGAAGTGTAAAAGACATACAAAATATACTTCTTTAGTAAACTGGAATATTACATTGGGAAGTTATTATTGTTTGCTACATTTTACTACTGTTCATTGGACTTTATAAGATATAATTTAACTACCCTCCTATTACGAAAATAGATATGTAAATACTTAATTTAACTTAAGTTGAGACCTCGACAACCATTTTATTAAGACATCAACAATTAAACAACACGACGCCGTTATCGCGATTATCTTAGCATTACTTTATAAATATTAAAAGTAACCATTTACTATAAGTATGTATGATCTGGTTAGTAATTATAAGGCACTAATAACAAGTAGAAATTAATTATAAACCGTTTTAATCTATAAGTATAGAGTAACAATATCTTATTTATAGTATAAATAGTTCAAACAGATCTTTTTAATTTCATTCATTATAAGAAATGATACTAATCTCTACGCAGCCATATCAATTTTAATTCTATTCTGCTAAGTAATAGAATCAAATTACAAAATAATTAAGTATGATAATTTCGTAGACTCAGTTTTAATATATAGGTAATTTATGCATAAATTGTTATGTAGCTTATCGTTATAAATAATATAATTTACGGACTGGATTTAAAAAGATTTATTTCATTATTTGCCTTTACAATGGCTTACATCAATTAAATTAATCTTGTACTTGATTAATAAAATCTGTCTTCAAAGTTAACGACATTGATTGTATCAAAAATATTAAAAGAAATATTCACTTCAACATTATCATTATTTTTTGGACGGAAAGTTTACAACAGTTCTTTAGTTTTCGCTGACTTTATTCGCAAAAGTATTTAGTTTTCATCAAAAACAGATATACAAAATGAAGGGTATGATTAAAATAAAACGTTAAGTTTATATTTATATATTCTTTGATTAGTTCTGATTTGCGACATAAGTTGCGCTAATAAACAGCAAGCACCTATAACGTTTAAATATTCCGCTAACACTGAAGAAACTTATGTCTAACTTGACGAAGTTGCATAACCGATGCAGTAATAACTTTACAAGTATTTCTCGAACATTGATTGCATTTTTTGCTACCTTTCTGTGCTAAATTCAATGCACTGATATATTGTAGGTACAGTTTATTTAGATATTAGGTATAATTTAATTTTAACGAGATACAGTAGGTTGACCTAGAAGTAAAAAAGAAAACGCTGGGCATAAACAAGCGAATTCGGCCACCATTCACGTGGACAGCTTTTTTAAGAGGTCCGTCTATGGCCAGCGTTAGTTATGTTATTGCATATAGGAAGGTTTCAAAATTTCGCCATTGCGAAGGAATTTTAAGTTACAATTACCTAATGATATAATGGAGAATTGTAATCACCTCAACCCTAACACCCCACTGCTGAGAACAAAACTCCTCATTTGAAAGATTAATGTACGTATTAAAATTGAAAGTTACATGCATTAAATATGATGAATGAAGCAAATGAAGGTAGCATTTTCGAGAATTTTCCTCATATCCGCATTATTACTAATGGCTCTAAGAGCCTACCAAGTACCAAATCATTTGACTCGCACCGACCGCTGCTTGTTCATGTTGGTGAGCATGAGAGAGATGTACGAGGTCAGCAGGTCGTCCATCTTGTACCCGAGCGAGGTCTCACACAGCAGTTTGGAACCACGCACCAGGTTGCCGATCGTCATGTGGAAGTACGTGTTGCCCGAAGACCAATTGGAGATCCTTGTGAAGGGATGCGTCACCAGAATCTCCTGGAATAGGTTGCGTTAGTTTAAATTTTTTTAGCTATACTATATAGTTATAAGCTTGCTAGTTTCATATCCACCAACGACAGGGAGACTTCGAAGCTCGCTTCTCTGTCCGCGTAAATCTATGAAGCCCAATAGGGCTAACAGAAACTATCCATCAGAACAATTACAGCGCACTGATCACTGATAATTTACCACCGTTAATTTGTTGACTATTTACATTTATATTAGTTTAAAATGATTCATAACTCACCTTAGTCTGCGGATGAATCAAGCTGACGCCATGTTTGTTGATGGCAATGAGCAAGAGCTCAGGATAGTTTGGTTCCGTGGTCTGTTTGACCTCGAAGAAGGCGGAGCCGAAGGTGGGCCACCGGTAGATGACCTTGAGGAAGGTGATCTTGGCGTCCTCGGGCGTCATGCCGGCGTCCTGGTTGTACGGCGCGACGATGGCTCGCTTCCAGTCCGCTGAGCTCTGCAGCTTTATGAGGTCCGCCGGTACTAGCTCTCGGAGCATTTGACTGTGGGCACAAAATTTTACGTACTTAAAACGGTTATCTAAAGCAATTTTCTGTAGGGCAGTTTGAATTGTTTTACATGTTTTTCCATCTGCTTTGCTACTCGATTAAACCGACCGAATTTCTGGCTAAAAACTTCTACATGGATATAAATGACATATATAGGAGATATTATAACCCGTCGATGAAGCCCTTTGGGCTGTAAAGCATGCAAACGAAATGGGCATACATAGACACAAGTAGACTGTTGAAAAACAGTAGCCTCTAGGCACATTACGCTCTAGGTACAGTTAGAAGATGATACATATAGGTGGGACTAACGGTATAGCCTGCAGCTCCTGTTTGTTGTCTCCGAAGCGCGCGCGGTAGGCGAGCGCGGCAAGACGTGCGGCCTCCTCGCGGCCGCAGCGGTGGTAGCCGCGCAGCAGCTTGGGCAGCTCCTGGTGGAAGTGGAAGATCACGTCGGCTGCGCGGTCCTTACCCGGGACCGTGTTCGTCCACAGCTTCTTCATGAAGAACACCTGCAAGTTAAACGGTAAAGATGCTGTACCGTGGATGTGATGGACAATTTGGTAATAATGATGTCAGAGGTAATAATGTACCTACTTAAGAATTAATTTAATGCAAATTGATAAAGGGGCTCTTCTGGTCGAAAGATTTTTGAAAATCAAATATTGCAAACATAATAACAACTGACCTGATACGTGAACTGCGGAGTGATGCCGTCACGGGTGGGTCTCGCTTTCTTGATCCAGTCGGTGAGATGCCGGACGAAATCGAAGAAGAAATCGCCTTCCGGCACCGATATTACCTTATCAGCTATCTTAACGAACAAACTAAAACCTTCACTAGATCTGAGATTCAGTCTCTGCGCGATATTCTGACAGAAGTCTTTCGCTCTCGTCGAGGAGTCAACCTCGAATGCTTCGTCAGTGTCGTCGGGGAAGTACACTTTATGGAATATCTGCGTCGTTTTGTGCTGAATGGCTTCCACCTCGACCTGATGAGGAGGATATTTTCGCTGACCGTTTCTTAATGTCTTTTGAAGTCTTTGGAGTGAGTCTTGAGCAATTGGATATCTCCTAGTCCTAAGAAATGACGTTAACTCTCTAAGAAGCCCCTGACTGCACGCGAAGAGCCCCGTGGCCAGCCACATCAGCTCCCAACCTCTCTCTTCAGACATTCTATTCCTGTTGTCAGTCAGTTGCTTCATTACTTGGCAGTATATTTCGTCTCTTAATATCTCGTGTTTTAACGGACCATCGAAAATATGGTCCGTGTATTCGTTTCCTATTCGTGGACGTTTAGAAGGAAGGTCTCCCATGTATTTAAGGATGGCAGTGAAAGCGAAGCAAGCCTCTTCGGCCAACTCCTCCTTGGCTTGAAGTTTCTTCAATAACGGCTGCTTTATGGGATCCCTGGAGTGTCGCCATAATTCTTCGGTACCTCCTCTTTTAGCCGTCGACAGAGTTAGAGCTTTTGAAACGGTTCGTTTTGGCGGCAATCTAAAGTGGTCCAACGCATATTCTAGTAAATTGTGAGGTTTGTCTCTCGGTTCTGTTCCGTTGAAGGTATTTGTTGGAGCCCGTCGACCATGTTGTGCACCTTCTTGACAGAACAAAGCCAAGATATCCGGAGGAGGTTTCGTCAACGCCGGCAACACATACACGGTTTCCGCGGGAAAGTCACCTCTTTCAACAGTCCTTTCACAACGACCGATGCACCAACCGTTATTTAACACCGATTCACCTGTACTGTCCTCTTCTAATACGATCAAATCTCCCTTTTGGAAGGTTAAGAAGCTCGAACCTTCACCCGGGGCCTTATAGTCCTGTAGCGCGATGACATATTTGGAACGTTTCTTCAATCCTTCCAGGAAGTAAACTACTAGATCTCGGATATCTTCTGCATTTGGACTCTGGAATGTGAACTCTTCACCGCGAACGGTCGAGAGGCTAAAAGTCTGGGTGAACACTTTATTGGTTTTTTGACTTGAAACTGTTGTAATTTCAGGGAATGACAACTCCAAGAGCACTTGCTCTTGATCGTCAACAACGTAAACACCGGTCCAGTTCACTGCGATGATCACATCATTTTTAGGTAAGTTTGGTCCCGAATTTCTATAGGCTTCGTAAAATCGAGAGAATAAAAGCGGCCATTTGAACTTAGCGTAGCTAACGACATCTTCCTTCACTCGATAGGCGGGAACTTTTTCTTTGACGTAATAACTCTTTTTGTAAGCTTGCACCACGAGAGCTCCCCATCGGTCTACAGCTTTCTCGACTCCGGTCAAACAGTAATCCGGTATGTAATTTGGGAGCAGCGTATACAGTCTTTCCGTGTTCATATCTTGACCGTACTCAATGTAATACTGCTGAGCCGCAATCATAGCCAGGTCTTCCTCCTTATCACATCTGTATTCACCAAACTTCACTCCTCGAACCACTTGTTGATAAATAAGATTCGTAGCCACCTGATCTTCAGTTGGGTCGTGCCAAGGAGCGAATATTTCTTTCCTAAAGAATAATCTCCACGGCGCATTTCTCTCCTGAGCTCCTTGTTCTTTGGCATATTGTTCGCATTGAGATATAGCGTCCATTACGTGGTCGCCTCCACTACCGAGTGAGCTGACTTTATCGAACAGCGCAATGTACAGTGAAAATCCGAATTGGTCTCGTAAACCAATCTTATCAGACAACTGATTACATAGTTCCCTTGCAGTCGTTGCCGAATCTGCTAATAATGTTTTAGTATTGCCGTCCATAAATGTAATTGGTAACATGATGGGCTTTTTAGATTTAGTTGCTTGAAGCTCTAACCATGATGGTGGTTGATTTCTAGTGCCGTTGTTAAAGGTTCTTTTAAGACGATCTTCACAATACGGCGCGTAACCTGGAGGACCCTCCCTAATAAAGGCTCTTAAGTAATTAACAAACTTTTCACTCGGAGCAAAGCATCCGACACATAATGAAAGTAAAATCCACCCTCGAGCATGGGAAGATTTCGATGGATTATTAGTTAATTGTTTACAGATCTGGCAGTATATCTCATCTCTTAGTTCAGCACGCAGAATTCCGTGGCCGATTATAAAATGAAGCTTTTCTAGATTAGAAGTGGGTCGAGACTCTAACCATGATTGGTAGCTGTCTGCCGTGTACTCTTCATCCTGGAAAAGCAGAAAATTATTATTGCACCAATGTACTTTAACTAATATCTTAGACTTACTACCAATTTAATGTGTACGTAGTACGTACTTGCAGTTTCCTCCGAACGTCTTCGCCAAGTTTGTTCTTCCTTTTCAAAGTCAAAGAGACTAGTTTGTGTCTTATTGACCTTGGTTTCTGTTTGTTTAGATAAGCATCGGGGTCGACGCCCATCATTTGTGCTTCTTGAAATTCTTTTGACCTTATGAAATTTCTTCCTAACGTCGCAGTTACTTTGGACATAACAGAAGTATTGTCTCGGTCCATAGTTTGATATCGGGGTTCTGAGAGATCCCCAGTGAATCGCAGAATCGTTACCCATAGTGCTTGGGCCGCCTGAAAATAACATTATCGCTATTATCAGTGAAACGAATCATATTATGATTAAATCTAATGCAATAGCTATCTTTTTGCATTATTATTTTATCAGCGAATGTAAAAAATACGTCTAGAATAATTCCTATTAAGCTATTCTCTTTGTCTGGTTTTCAATAAAGACTCTTACCAATTGATCACCCTGAGTATGTAAGGGTAAGAGGGGATGCTTTAGCGGTTTCCTTGAATACTGATGCGTGACATTTCCTTGGAAATATGTGGCGGCAAACTTTTGGAACTTAAACTCTGAAAGATCCTCTTCATCTTCTGACGTTGTCTGCATTGGTGTCACCGTCTGTAAATCGTTTTCATCGCATTTTATTTTTTGTATCACCTTATAAAAAAATAAAAAAAAAATTATAAGATTTCCTTTAAATTCAAAAAGTAAGATAGACTCGGCTTTCAGACAACAAAATTGAGGTAATTTTTTTTATATTTTTTTAACGTCTTCACGACGTCACCAAGTACGGCTTGCCGATCAATATACCGGGAAACATTATCATTTGTTATTAACGTTATGTTTTTTTCAACTACGCTTTTTTCAGAAGGCGGAGTCTATATTTTTTTGTTCTGAGGACTTTATGTAACTTACCTCCTGTTGGTCCGCCCGAAGTTGCGGCAAGTCGCTAAACATAGAAGTGTCTTTGGGAGCCGGTGCTTCACTGCTCGAATCTGGCAAGAAATCGAACATAGCTTCAACAAGCTTGCTGTCGTCAACTGGCTCGTCTTGCTTCCGCGCCGCCTCTTGCAACAGAGTCCTTTTGGCTTCCAACTGCCGCTTCTCTTCGAGGGCTAGTTCAGCGTCCCGCCTTTCCAATTCATACATGCGTTCCTAGTAAAAACAAAGCGAACTCGTCAAAATTTTATGACATTTAATCTCGGCATTTTTCTAACCAACGAACGATTCGAAACTTTTTAAGTTAAGTTCGTTGTTTAGTTTAAAGGTATGTTGAAATCGTATTTTTTTTACAGCGTCAACAACCGTTCAATCCACTAATAAATCAATACTTAAATGGTATCGCTCGGCCGCACAATTGCTTCTATTGTAACGTCTATTGTTTGTGACTTTGTTATTATGTGGATTGTTTTATTGGACCGATTATTCTAAAAACTAAAAAGAATTCTCGCATCTTCCATTATAGTTAGAATGTAGGCAAAGAATACCAGAGGTGACGTTTAATTCAAATACTATAGCAATTTGAAGCAAATAACTAGGTTAGAAACAACTGCAATTTCAGAATTTTGAATTTAAATTTAATTTCTATTCAATGTGATATTGATGCAGTTATCAGTGAAATTTAATAAGAGTTCTTAAATTTAAAAAATCCAAGTCATTTTTAATAATAAAGTACGGATTTTTTTATCGATGCGAATATTATAGATAAATAATATTTACAAATTCTTATTTCCATAGGTACATGAACTACTTCAAATAAAAGCGAAACTACATTGCAACACGACCAGCTTGCTGTACCTACTGTTTCCTGCAGTTTTACATGCGAAAGGAAAAGTTGACATGCAATACATGTGCATTACTAAATAGGGAAAGTTAGTAAGTAGAATTCTAACCACTAGACGACTAGAATAATCTTAACCACCAGTTGTTTTACTAATACTAACGTTATATGCGATGGTAAAGTTACTATTTGCGCAGGTGCACCACATTTTCACTTTAACTGAGTTAACTGAGTAACTGTTACTTAATTTCCATATTTCTAATGCACGCGAGCGATTAAGTCAAGTGTTGAAGGTAGTATGATTGGAGTGTGGTTCGGGTTACTGTCGTGGAACTGGGTTGGGCGTTATCCAATTCTAGGTAACTTGCACCCGCTAGCGTTGCGTAACGACTGGTCCATTTTGCTTGATTGATTTTGGTAAGTAGTCTACGCAGTATGAACCTATGATATAATAAACTGTCCGATATTAAGTATCGAATATGACTGAACCTTGAAATAATTTGTATATGGTATTCAAATGTTATAATTAATTACAGTATTAATATTTTTTAGCTTAGTGGTACCTATGTATGAATGTTGGTCTCCCAAAAAGATCTCCAGAAATTGAACCCGGTAAGTACTTGTAATTTAAAAAAAAGTTATATGCGTATTAGAAACCAATTATCACTCGCTTTGGTAAAGAAAACATGAGGACTACCTTCACACCCCAGAGTTTCCCATTAGGTTCTCAAAGTTCAACGTGAACTCTGGCCTGTGTTCCTCATGTGAGACGAGACCCGAGTTGTGACTTGTGACGTTCTTTAATATCCACATTTTAAAAACCAGGCCTATGTTATACTTGATTACACAATTATGTTCGATTTAAAACAGCCTAAAAGAAAACATCTAACGTTTAGCATATTTTTCTTTTTTACTTTTTTTAAACCTGCCTATCAACCACACCATATTTGCGTAGCAGTTTTTATTCCTATTTATTTGTAAACTGGTAGAACCCAGACAGCAAAAACTGGCCTAACTCCTATTATGGCTGTAACTGGTAAATGTTTGCACCTAAATACAATTTAATATCACTAACCTATCAACGATGTATACAAGTAACAATGAAATATTTATTTATTTAGACTATTGACGTCATTGAACTATCGTAAGTACCCAATTAGGTATAATAAAATTTTGTACAATACACGAAGGGTTAACTTTTAATTAAAAGAAAACAATTTTACCTTTAGGCAGTAAATTATAAACACTGGGCTAATCACATAGAACGGGTCATTAAACCAAGCAGAGGCACTCTAGAAGCAACTTGAAATACACTAAGTAGTCAATGTATATTAAAATCAACAGTGAGGTAGTAGTTAATGATAATCAAACGATAACGAAATAACATTTTGATTTGGCTTTGTAGTTTGGATAATTGCCGCTATCTCACCGCAATCTTTGCAATCACAGCCGATATCTCGAGACCTTTATCAGATAAATATGATATGCTTTTATTATATTTTTAATTGGTATTTTGAGTATAGAAACCGTTATTGTACTTTTTTTGTTAAGTTTGACAGCAGACTAAATTACGTATTAAAAATCTTTATGCGAATTCCTATCGCTAAGCGGAAGATAGGAGAACCGATCTTTGTCCCCTTTTACTACACCATGTGTTGCCGGCCTTAGATTAGAGTCACCATTCTAGGCTGGTATAATAAGAATAAAACTGAACCACTTCA
>LGAG01000213.1:117619-151012 GCA_001278395.1 Lerema accius
GACGCACCAAGTACCCGCGCGCCGCTGCCTGATAGTGAGCAAGTTTGTTTCATTAATTGATATTGGACGTTGCACAAGATCCTTACCGGTCAACTAATCCACTATTTCATACGTCCATTAATATTGACGTGGGGCTTGTCACTTGCAACAACCGAATGTCGACCCAACGAAACGTCCGTTCATGCATTACTGGTAGTTTGAAACTTTGAACTACATTTAAAACACGCAAACATGCATACTCTATAAATAGAAATTATATCATGGGTACATGTTGTTAAACTCGCGTTTAAAAGCCAATAGGAGGAATATGTGCTGATAAACAAAAATTTTCAATCGATTTCCTGATAGTTTTATGGTATATACGGATTATTAAATCTAAATTGCATAGTGTGGGTTTCACACGCATGATCCATCTAATACTGACGGTTATATTATGTTTAAAAACGTCTTAATAACCCAAATAAAATACGTACTTGTAGCGAAACAATATGCCCTCGTAGATGCCTAAACCGATGAGCCAAGACCCGAGCACGAATCAACGCCTGCAGCCTCGCGTATCCCACCTTCATCTTGTTATAACGAACTCTCTGTAACTTCCCTCGCCAGTGTCGTTGTATGAGAATCGCAGCCGATCGCATCTTCAAAAATCTTCTGCGATACACCCAGCCACGTATCGACCTCTGAAGTATGAGAATTTTCCTTGTAAGAACTCGGTCTCTCTCCTGTTCTAGGAATAAGTCGTGCGCATCCTTCAAAAACACTTTGGTATGACCTAGCTGGTAATCCGATTTACCTAAAACAGTTGCACATATTTTGGCGGTGGCTGCCCGGCAATCGGTCTTGTGAGCCGGTGGAACTCCAGAAATTAAAAACCTATATCTTTCCACAAATTCCTTGAAGCTGTGCCTAATTGGATATCCGGCCCTTCTAATCCTTATTGTTTCCATCATCCCTGAGTACCGAAGTTGCCTACAACAGAGGCCTCGGTCGAACATCATGGGTTTTTTAAATTCATTTGGTTTAATACATCTAATGAAAAATGGCTGACAGGTGCCTAATGTTCTCATGAGTAAATCTAATGACTTCTTGAACTGGGTCGATAGAGTCGGAGCTCGTTTACGGGTTTCTGAGCCCATAACGATATCGTCCTGGAAGATATGCTGTAAGAATTTGTTGGTCGATACATGTATTAACTGAAGCAAGTCAGCGCTAAACGTATCTCTATTCTTTTCGAGGAATCCCCGAGTATCGTAGAACACAATGCCAGCAAAATGATTTAAACCAAAGCTCGTGTTAATGTCTGACTTCGGTTTGAGGTAGTTTCTGTGGAAGCCATGAGTTTTGTGCAGCTTAGCTAACATAGTCTGATCTGTGCCTTTAGGGAATTTTGATTCTTCATCTATTAAAGCCATTATATTCAGCTGTTTCAATGCGATCAAGTCCAAGGCATCTTGATTATCTACGAATTCAATATGTTGCCAATTGATGCCTTCATGATTGTATTCTTCCTGTTCTAGTTTAAAAATATGCCTCACGAAGAACTGTTGAAGATTCTCGTTAGCGAAATTAATACAAAATTGTTCAAAGCTATTTTGATCGAAGTTCTCAAATCCAAATATATCGAGGACGCCAATTGCTGTTCGCGTTGTCGCTTTTGGTTTATATATCGCTGCATTGATCTTTCTTACAATAGTAACGAAAAGCCGACCGTAAATTCCTTTGACGAAAGCATCTCTTATATCTACTGACTGTGTTTTGCTAAGTGTTGATACTACTGTTTCTCCGTGAGCAAATAACGTTTTCCTAGTTAGCGCATCGATAAGTGATTGCATAGGTACACCTAATAACGTCGCTACTCGTCGCACATTAGCTTGTTCTATAATTTCTGTAGCATCTAAATTGTCTACGACGGTCGCTTCGTACTTGATATTTCCACAATGCAACACAGCTGCTAATAACTTTAGTATTTCCCAGATTTCTGGTTCAGTGAACAGAAGAACTTTCATTGCTGATCGAATATCCGCAAATTCAGCTGCATCGTCCCTGCCTTCACATGTGAAACTGCCACCCTGAAAATGAAAATGATTAGTTTAGCTTCTCATAGTTATAATTCCGTTCATGTAAATTCTATCAAAACATACCCCAGACAGATATCTGTATTCTGATGGCTCTCCTAATTCCAATTTCTTTTTCTCTTCTTTGGATAAACCAGCCAGTAAGCAGTAAAATACGTGATAATTCCGTTCTTCTGCACCTTGTGAAACTATTCTAGATTTCTCTAATAAATATTGTTCTATTTTAGCGCCCTCAATTACCCCACTACTATTAAAATGTATGTCGATGTATTTGCCGAATCGTGAAGAGTTGTCGTTTCTAACTGTTTTTGCGTTACCAAAGGCTTCAAGAATTGGATTTGCTTCTAAGATCTGAAATGGAAAATCACTTTAATATTTAGGCGACTATTTATTTTTTGGTTATAATTTAAGTAACTTAATTATTTAGGTACCTGTTGTTCTATCCACGAATGCTTGCCACTTATAGCCGCAAGGTATTGTAAAATAAGTTTGGTTGACTCTGTTTTTCCGGCGCCTGATTCCCCACTGATAACTATACACTGGTCTTGTCCATACCGACGCATGTGGGCGTATGCATTGTCTCCTATCGCGAAAATATGCGGCGGCAGTTCACCAATTTTGCGTTCTTTATACAACTTTATTTGGTCTCCTGTGTAAATCGGTAATATTTGGTATGGATTCACCGCCACCAATATTGAACCCGTATATGTCTGAAAGGAGAGCATAAGATTTTATAAATATTTAAGACCACGTTATTATACAAATTAAAAACAAAAATTCGTATAATCCAGAAACAAGTTTTGTTTACGATAGCATAATAATGTTATTACCGTATAAGAATGCTATCACCGTAAACAGGATTAGAATATTTAATATGGAAATTTTAAAGAAGCCTTACTTACATAAATTATATTTTATAACTAAGTTTCTCATATGTTTAGGAAAAATATGTCGCTTATAGAAATATTGGGGGTGTGAAGGGTCAGTACCTATCAAATTTTTAAGTGTGATGGTCATTGCTCTTAGAATCGATTGGTATTTTTTAAGTGTCGTACTTAACTAGTAATGCCTTGTCTATGCTTCTGTTGGCAAGTTGCAATGCCAATGGCCCAGTGAATAGGCGGATTTCTCTTTTCAACTCAACAACCAGTTACATATTTGAATTTGAGGGCAACGATACCTTCCCTTACTCGTGTCCTATCTCAATGTTTCCATCCAATTCTACGGGCATCATAAAATACTTACATAAATGAGATTCTCGTTGTACCGAATGAGGAGGTTCCTCAAGATGCCAGCTTCATGGAGGTCGCCGAGGGAGATCATATCCTCGACGCCGTGCACGGAGGTGGCATGCATGGCCTTGATGCGTCGTTCTGGTGGCAGCCATTGTTCCTGGCCGTCGTCGTCGCGGACTCTGATCCGCCGCCCCTCCGCGGCGAGCACACGCGCGCCTATGGCCACGTCGAACTCTCGACCAGACACTGGTTCGATCCATATGTAATCACCCTGGAAATAGATTAAGGAGACTATTAGATCTTAGTTGCTATGCTATAATAGTGGTTGGTGTCGTAAGAATGTTTTACAATGGGCTTAGAGTTAAATAATTGAGTTGGCCGTAGATTCCATCTGTTTTTATAAGATGACTCAGCATTCAGCTAATTCATCGAAGTTAGATATAGGAACTTATGTATCTAAATAAATATAGAATAGAAAATAGCCAGTAAAATCTACAAAACGCCTGGTTAAAAGTTGAATACATAATCGTAGAAAGATGGCTGTTTGAACATTTAAAATAATAAAAATAGAAAGTGTTATTTAATTGATGAGTGAAGCTTGTCATGCGCCGGAGTATTGGGCTGTCAATATCGTTATCACTGTGAAAGTGTGCCGCTGTCTGTCCGGGTACAGATAAATGTCGCATTAACCTTTCTAATATAATTCAGGTTTTAATTTACACATACGGTTGTTGTTTGTGGTTGGACTATGGTGTATAAATGATAACTGAGTGCTATAATTATTTTAAATTACATAGGTTAACACTGGCCGAATATGTCCACGCATATAACTATGTAGAAGTAGGTTTTCTTTATCTTTACTAATTCACTCTTAATACTTACCTCAAATACTGCAGTAATAGCCATTTTCGTGTATTAAACTATTTAATTTGTGCTATTTATTTTGTCTAATAAATAAAAACCATCTGCACGAACTAATGTATCGATAACTTTATCATATTCACAACACATGACCGCATCTTGCCGAGGTTGATTTGAACTTATTGAGTTAATTTCGCTGATTTCATTATCTCTGTTCATTCAATACTATGAATATTATAACCGTACCTACTTGTGTTAGTCACTCAAGCTCGCTTAATACTTACCTAACCTAAAATGTATAGTTTTCGAGTTGAAGTATCTTCCGTGATATCGCATAAAAGTATTTGGAAGAAAATGTGGAGGAAATTACAAAATGCATTTTCGAAACGAAACGATTTTCTATACAAAATGATGACTACGATTTTGGTACCGATAAGAAATTTAAATTGTTTCATTCTCACTTGTCAGACTAGAAATTTATCAGGTCGGAGTCGTCATAATTATAATAATCGCACTGGAGCAGTAGTATGCTCTAGGCCTCCTCAGTCACCAGAAGAGACTCAAGCCCAAGTAAAAAGTGGGCCAGCGATAGGTGGAAGTCTTCATCACAATATGATTTTTTAAACTCACGAAGTCAAAAATCCAACAATTATGAATAAAAAATTTAAGAAGATAAATAAAAGGCTCTATTGTTTCGTTTCATTTACGAGTATATCGACTTATTGACCTTAGATCCCACCAAACTATTGTTTGTAGTTTTTGAGACGTAAAACGCCTCAGCTCATTATAATAACGAAGGATAATGACTATGGTACTTATACAAATTTTAAGTAAAAATATTATTAAGTAGGTCCTAGGTTAGTAGTTTGTTTAATACCATTGAAAGACATACCTACATACGAGTAAAATTCCAATTTTAAATTACTATCCGTACGAAACAAACAGATGGACTTAAAAAAAAATAACACCGCTAAAGATAGCTAGAAACCTATAGTTACCGCCACTGTTCAAACGCTTTCCAATGTCAATCAGGATTTTCTCGATAACAGTATGACGACATAAGTCGTAACGTATTTAAATTATATATTACCTTAGTAGTCATACCGGCAGTGATATTGCACGATGTGTAAATAAACTGCGCTAAACACAGGTAAATTGACAGAGTGCTGCAAATCGTGACATACAAATTACCAATTTACAAACATTTGCAATGCGACCTAATAAAATAGATCTATTATTTTACAATCTCGATATAGGTAACTTTAGATAATATTTTTATCTGATGTAAAAACTCACACATAAAAATTCTATTCCGCACTGGAGCAGCGTGGTGATGTATGCTCTAGGCTTCCTCATATGAGAAAAACAGTGAGTACCGTACTCAATAGGTGGCCAGCAAAGAGTTGTCACACACACATAAACCCACTCACTTTTTAAACACCAGAAAAATATTTCGCGGTGAAACATAAAGTAGGGTTTAAAGAACAAAGAAATATAATTGCAATGCTATAGAAATATATATATTTGGTCCTTTCTAAACCTATTTGGCAACTATGGCATGAAGACCATTGCGTGGGATTTCAGAATGACGCAATCCTATATTTCACGTATTATTCTTAGAATATCTGTATATTTAAGAATATCTTAGAATATCTGTATTTATTATTTATTTTAGAATATCTGTATATGCAATGCATTTATACAAAATACATTGGTGTCAGTAACTTGGACATTTAACCACTTTTTACCTTTTAGTCCAGTCAAATTAGCATTTGACTGAGCTTAAAAAATATATGCAAATTAATCATTCTAGTGACATTTTACCTAAACAAGTACCAAACATTGCAATATTCTCGTAGATAAGGTGACTGCAACATTATACATAAGTTATTCGCAACTATACCAGATAGGTAATAAGTAATTGCTGTGATACCGCTTTCAGATAATCTCCCACGCTAGCCTTAAAATAACAAGTCCATTGTTCTTGTTTGGTCACTGATCACTTTCGCTCCAATTTGAAGTCTGACTATTAAATTAGACATTGGCCAATCGCTATAAAGGTACCTATAATTTGGGGCCAAATTTTTACAACTACTAGAAGCTTTAATAATGTTTATTGCAGAAATTTCAATCTTAATTCTAATACATTGCTGACTTGAGAATTAAATTTGAACTTTTAAGTTTCAAGATAGTTCTTTAAAATTTCTAATACAGAATATGTTTTTCATGAAGACTGGATTTCCTAATGTTTCAATTCTCGAAATATGAATTAAGTTTCCTTAACCATATGAGTACGTGTAAGGTGTAATATACAAGCAAGGTCAACGCCCTCGGGCCGGCACAGAGCTAGATTCTGAGACAGACTGACGGAATGTGTTGCTAAACGCAGTGATCGGAACTCGCCTACCGCCTAGATATACCGCTTAAATCGTAATAAACGGATCCTATCGCTATGCTCCTACTTCCATTCTGAACACGATTCTGAAAATATCTAGTGAAAATATATTCCAAAATGCGGAAGTATAGAAATAGAAAATTGACAAATGGAATATCGTGTTACTTATGTGATATTTGAGGACAGATGTTTATACAATACCGATACGAAAAAGTAGTGACTGGATTTGCAGGTGCAAATAACTCTACTATGTTCCAAGTGTACCTACTGTTGTTCTATGATTTGAGTTATACATACATACAGCATAATGTGTTATGACAAGCGACATACCATGTATCATAGAAAATTGTAAAATGTCTTATATTGAGCAGCGAACTTTGTAAAATGTTCTTCGTGATTCTAGAAATAGACTTATTTATAAATTGACTTTTGTGAGCCAAGTCTTTTATACAATAGGCGATATATCAGCAATTTAATAAATACGAACCATTTTATGAATCAACTTCAGAATCAAACCCGGATCTAAGCTTCGTTAAGCCAAGGTCGTTTCCGTATCGTTTCGTATTCTTTATCTTTTGAGCTACGAACCAATAGACGTTGCTTTAAGCTAAATTTGCCGTACCTACTAGGGTTACTGTCTGATCGTGTTTCCCCGGATTTTTCCTAGTTCCGGGAAAGTTCCTTAGGAGTTTTAAAAAAGTTTCCAGGGAAAACCTGAACCGGACCTGGACAGGTAAACCTAAGGGTATCTGGGCTTGATCCAGGGTGGAATGGCAACTGATAAACAGACGAGCTACAAACATGGCGAAACAATAAGAGTTCCACATTGACTATGGAATCCTTAAAGTGTATTTTTCATAGCACATTTTATAAAACATAGGTAATGACCATGATTTCGATCACTTGTCCTAGGTTTGCAAAACTTCTATCCGGGGATGCTAATTCCGGTGATAGCAGCCTTAGGTACTCCCTGTCCAAACAAACATACAAAAATTGACACAAAATTGGTGCTTTAAACATTACAGACAGGAATAAATTTTAAGTGAAAAAAGATAAGGGTAAAACTGCATTACATGATAATCTTTTCTTCCCCATTATAAACTTGACAACAATCTGTTATTTAACGATGCATATCGTACGGTTAGTGAGTCGACGAAGCCTTGAACTTTGAACTTGTAAGTCTAACCATTTATTATGCACTCGCAAATCGCACCGCGATCTCTAGGACGTAGCTGAGATTTACACCAACGCAGTTACTTTTATTATCATAAGCATCTTCTTGCAGATTAAATTGCGTAGGTATACAAATACGATAAGATTGCATTTTTAATTGACGACTAAGATTTATTATGGGTTAACCTGGTTTTGCTATTTTGTAAAAACAAAAACGTTATCCTACAAAAATTACAATTATTTGATTCTAACTCTGCTTGTTTGGTTTATTATGTAAAGTAAACAAGAAAATAAACAAAAATAATGTTTTCTATATCGAGAACAAATGGATTAAAAATTGCAAAAATATCCAATGTACAAAATTGATCCCGCTACAGTTTTACTTTTGATTTATTCCGGTCTGATCCACTAAATCTTTACCATTCCGATCTGATCCCCTTCCTTTTTTTAATGGATACTCGTAAATACAGTCAGTGTTAGTAGATACGTTTCTCTAATCGTAGGACGACTATACTAAGTAACTCTACAAGTACGGTAGTATAGGTATTATAGTGTTGGTAAGTGTTACGCGTCATCAGCCACCATGTATCCGCTTAGAGACAGTACACTACTCACTCTGGTAACGATCACCATGATGACGCCGACATGTGCTCACCGGCCCCTTCTGAAACAAAACCATTACAACTTCAACCAACTAGCCGATTACATTAAATTATCAATATTATTTTTAAACTTTTTTTTTGGAGGATAGTGACGAAGTTACGTGATAAATAATGACACTGGACGACTACAAAAAGACGACTAGAAAAAGAAAATATTATTTAAAACTTTTTTCTTCATTCTCTCCACGGCCACGTAAAAAGTATCTACTAATAACAATCGTGTAATGCTAGACCACCTTATTAGCAATAGTTATACATTGAATAACTTTATTAACGTTAATCGATGTCATAACGAAGTCTATAATGACCGGTCACGCTTCAAACCAACCTTGTGCGAAAACTTCTGACATTTTGCAACACTCCCTCATTGTTCTGTAATGAGTTCTTTGTAAAATTGATACCACATAGCCTCAAGAGATATTGTAGCATTATTGTTTCTTAAGACAAAGGCGATCCTTCTTAATCGCATACATCGTATTTATTATGCCTGAATGTACCTAGATATGATTGGTATGTATGGTCATTAATTTATTTAATTTTGGTCAAAATCTTTATGTGATGGATTGATAGTTAAATCTTATTTTCAAATACTTTTTTTTCTTAATTGTAGTATCTTAAGTGGAGTGGGCCGCCAGTTGTTTACAATTCTCTAATTCAACCGGATCTACGTAAAGTTTTTTTCTATTTCTTAAATGAAGTGACTAATGAATTCTACTTGTTTTATTTCCTCTCCTTATAAGCTCCAAACCGACTTTAGAACACAAGGTCGTCTATTTCCTAAAAGCTGATGAGATTGTTATTGTTTCTAATAATTTTACCATTTTGTAATCTAGTAACAATTTGGACTACAAAACTAACTAAACAATTAAGTGGGTTTTTTAATTATACAATAGATTAAATATGACTGCTAAACTTTTGTGAACTTTTCACATGGCAATATTTTAACTAACTTAAATAAAAGATTAAATTAACGCTGATGGCTTTAATCTTAATTTTCTTTTATTTTATGTCTCAACCAAATAATATTGAAGATTTACCCATTTTGTCCAACAATATACATACTAAAGCTTAGCACTAAGAGAAAAGGTCGTAATCTCATGTAATTAACGAAGTGAGAGTAGCGCTAATATGTAATATATTATGAAATTAATGTCAACGTAATGTCACTGTTATTATAACATATTGCGTAAGAGAATTGAAGTAACATTGTCAAGTCGCATTTAAGAGTTTTCACCTCGACGTTGTAAAGTTATGGTTAATTTTATCTGCAAGTAAAATCTAAAGAAACAACACGTTTGTTTACACTATGTTAGTTTCATAGCGACATTCCACCAAGAGCGTTAGTCATATATGAGCCTAAGTCATACCTGTATATTGACTGATAAAAGTTATGTGCGTTTTAGATACTAAATTATTATCACTTGCTATGATAAAGGAAAACATCGTGAGGAAGCATGCACACCTGAAAGTTCTCTATAAAGTTCTCAAAGGTGTGTGAAGTGTACCAATCCGCACTAGGCCAGCGTGGTAGACTATGGCCTGTACCCCTCACACTGTGAGAGGAGACCCGAGCCCAGCAGTGGGACAGGAAAAATCATCCCAAGTTTTGTCAACAATGTTAAGGTCGTCTTTTTTATCAGGTTTTTATTAGCGATCTATCTCCTAACATTTCAGGGTTTCTGTAAAAAGAAACAGGCCGCTGTAGCCACTTAACACATACTGCTTACTTCTTTTAAATTAACAAATAAACATTACTACTACAACCCTATACACTGTTTACAAAAGCAAAAACGTTTTTAGTAAAAGTGAAAAAAGGATTAGAGTTAGGGTTGCCGATCAGCATTCATAAAACTTTTACTTTCATTTGTGCACATAGCTGTTTAGTTAATTAATATAAGTATGTAGTTAATAATATTTTAGTTTAATATTTTTATGCAGTGTTAATATACAGCTTCACAAGGCTTCTTTGTGCATTAATTTACGTCAATACGAAATAATAATACATTGTACACACATAGGTACTGATTGCAAATAATCAATATTAATAGTTCACTATGAATTATTTAGTGACTAAGCAACATTTTTTACAAAATTTACTGTCTTGTAAATTTTTATTAAAACCGCAAATATAAAAATTCATGTGTTTTTGTTTCGTAACCTACACAAAAAATACAATTTCCAATGACGATACACCAATACATACCAATGACAATTTTATTATTCCATCAAAACTATAAAGTGAGAGCCCTGTAGTCAGCTGCATTTAAAAGTGAACGCTGAACGCAGGTGTTAATGTACAATTGTTTGGTTTGTGGAACGGGTAACTCCAACGAGTGTTGTTCCCAACAATGCGACCACTAAACCAATGTTTGAATAACAATGCCAACTTGAAGCACGTTCTACACCAGTGCTGGCGTCGCTTTGTGCTGTATTCTCTTGAAATCTCCTTAACTAAGTAGGTACTTGTGGTGAAATAAGCCTGATATGAAGCTTTTTTCGTTTCGGTTGAAAAGGCCACATTAATGGGCTGATAGTATCGACAGTATTGACTCATTCGTTCGTAGGAACGATTTGCGGAAATGAGATAGCGCTATACAAAAAAGGATAGGAGTAACAGAGAAGAAAAAGCTACTCAATTTTTATTTCATAATTTCTTATAATAGATTATGCGTTCTGTTTGTATTTTGTCAACTCTATAACAATTTCGTAATACCGGTAAATCAATGGAATTTGATCTAACAGAACCTAATCTCCCAATTTGATCAGCAAATTGTTTGTTTTCTATAAAACATTTTATGGGCACGTCTATTAGACATGAATTAATACATTCTTAAAATAGATAAGGAACTTGTAAAAGGTAAGTTAACTTAAGGTAAACCACAGATGTCATTTAATTTCTTTTTTTAATATTTTGAAATAATTTGCTTGCACTTGCAGAAGAAGAAACTACATTACAGTAACGGTGACAAAAGAGAATATTTTATATTTATTTTACATCGAAACCGAAATTGCCAACAATACAATATTTATGAACAAAATAATAGAAACTGAGCTATTTACGCAATTTTGCTGTCATATCGCACGAGGGAAGCGTATTAAATATTCACGCAGCGGGTAAACGACCCGTGAACTAATACAAAAAGGTGTGTGTATGTGTTTTTGTATGCTTTCTGTCCTAATCGCGACGTGACTTACATAAGAGTCGCAACCTTAAACTAAATACCATGACGAAACGATAATAGGCTTGTGACGATCGCGAGTAATAATGGTTTAAGCGGACGCGACGGAAGTTGAATGTAACTGTAGTACTGTAAACAAACCTTAGCTTTGCTTTTTAAACAACCACATTTCACTCAAATATTAACTTAAGCAGTAATTTCAAGATGGTAATTATAAACAAACATAATGTCTAACGTCCCTTAACTGAGTTAACCCGGTAACAATCCGGCAGAGTAACAATATAACCACGACTTGATAACGACTCGGGGTGTGCAGATTCCCTCGCCAATTACTTTGAAGGGTAAACTCGATAATAAACATTATAAAAATATTGCACCATTAGGTGAACCTCCTATTATAATCGTAATGTAGTTGACTATTTCTTTAAACCTTTTAAGTATGTAAAGGAATCCCTCTTGTTATATCTAGAGAAAAGTAACATTGTACACAGTGATATTGTTAGTTGGCCTACATACATTTCAAGTAAAATTGTGAGACGTAAAACTATTCTTATAGGTTTCACTTTCAACTAGGTTATTAGATCTTACAAGGCCTTCGAACGTCTAGTCATAAATCGTAATAGAATTTACATTTTTATGACTTATATTTTTGTAACAAAATAACCATGTCTTTATCTAAAAATATCCGGCAAGTTACTAAAACAGTTATTACTTAAAATAACTGATGTCATTTAATTATTAAGTTGTTATTGCTGTCTGTGAAACCGTTGTGAACAATCTGTTTTTGACATCATGACATTGATGAAATGGCCATATACAAAGTTATACCAATGTGTACGCGTCGTAAGCTATCAACGAACAAAAATACGAGTAAGCACCGGATGCCTTTTATCTAGCTAGAGGCCGTTCATCTCGGTGTGTCGCACGAGGCACGCACGTAGCACGCACGTCGTCTTTGCGATACCTACTAGTGTAGGTAAATGTGCGTATGACACGTTGTTTTAATTAAAAAGTATATGTTGTACCACAAATACTTTATTACCTGCGACTTTTATTAGATAAAGGGATTGATTTTATAAAAACATTTTTTTTCTTACTTGCATAAAGTGCCACAATTTTTGCGCTGTGAAAAGGTTCTTTTATTCCTTCATGAATGCCATTGGACAAAAATTATATCATTTTATTCTGTTGTAAACGGCATTTATCGTAATAATATGCTTAATTATTACGTATTTTTAGATACTTTTTCACTATCTCACCAGGAGATATTTAGTATAGGTATTCAGGCATTTCAGCAATTTTTAATTAATTTGCAAAAGTGAACTTACACGCAATTCCTTTCTTCCTTAGTTCATTTAGCAACATTTATCAACAGTTCTATTTACGTGAATATTGTACTATGTAGTATTTGTTCTCGTTGTATAATCGCGTAACACGCGTATCTGCGACCGTTTATGGCACAAACTCGAAATGCCGCTATGTAACTGCAAGGGGTACTAGATGCCATGTCATGGTGCTGTCAGCTATGCCAAGAGTTTACCGTGTCGTGTACTTCACTAACACCGAGATAACTAAATTGTGTAGGCGACTGTACAGGTCTAAATGTCGCTCTAAATCCAATGCAAAATTATTGATCACTATAACTTTAGGTAGGTACCTACTGATTTTAAGACCGATTTTGCCGTATATAGGGTGTACGTTTTTGGTAGTTAAGATTTAGAATTATAGTCGATCACTGTAGTAACATAAGGTTTAAATTACGATTATTATTAATGAAATCTGTCCAGTATTTTGAGTGCGTTGAACTTGTACGAGATAAGTGTGTACAGTTTTTTTTGTTACTTGTCCTATTTATCAGGCAGTTTTATGAAAACCTTGTAACAGAAATCACATATTTTCACACATTTCCAGAAATGTTTAAGTGATTGCATCCCTTCACATATTTTCATTATTATAAGTGCATAAAGTATGTGAGTACATACTTTTCCAACAATGTTTAAGTGTCATCACTTTAAAATAACATTAAATATGCTTAAATATTCACAAAAACTGCTTTGAATACGAATGTTTTTGTTTTTAAAACAAGATAAGTAAAAAAACGGACTTTACTTTGTAAAACTAGCAGAAGAGTCGAGACATACCACATGCCAATGTATGTCGAAGATATATTCATTACACCGTTACTTATCTCGTTATCTTAACCGTTTTACCAGCAATGAGTTTGCATTGAGTGACACGACGATGTTCGCTAGTAATCTTTTTATTCGTGTCGAGGACTCGATGAAACCCGTCATGCAACAATAAATAATTACAGTACTGGATAAACTATTTCCTTGGTAAACTATTTCTATATATAAACTATTTCCTATTTTTCTATAAACTATTTCCTATTTTTCTAGGTAACTTTTTTCCCGTTTCAATGATAAAATATATCCTATTCTTTTTTAAACTGCGTAGATTTGGTGGAACTTCAAAGGAGAATACTATGCTTCAGAAAAATGGTTTGAAACCCCTGATGGTATGACAGATGTGGTCTTCATTATCTAAAAACTCAATGTATCTTACTGTGGTTTCATTATTCGTAGCAATGCTCGTTTCCCATTACGCTATTATGTACCAATTTTATTTGAATGCCAACATTTACTATTGCCACTTCCCAAAAACCGTTTATACTCAATTATAATACTTGTGAAAACTAGGCATAAGGGACAGATGTGGAAAGCGGACGTGAATTTCAATCACCCTCTGGTGTACGGAGTGCAAAACAAGTTTAGCAAGTAGTTGCCTACTGTTTACTCACGCACGGTCCGTGACCCGCCGTCGCCACCTGCGGTCACGGGTGACCGGCGTGCTCGGTGGAGCGAGAGCTTCCTATGTCACCAGTGTCATGACACCGGTGTCTATCAAATGATAATGAGGTTGTTTTATAAATATTATACTATGGGGACTACAAAACCCTCTACGAGTAAGAGCCACTGGGCGTTTTTGTGAGTGTGATTTTTACGCATTGTAGGTACTACACATGTTTACTATGGTTCCTAAGTAATTTTGAAGTAAAAAGTACCTGTAGCAAATATTAATACAGTAAATAAATAAATAGGAATGTATTTAAATTGAAAACAAACATTGCTGACTCAATGCATAATGCTTTGCTCAATGATTTTATAAGTAAACACCGTATCTATGTAGGTAGGTACCCAAGTAATTCCAATGATTCCTAGAATTACTCCCCGTAAGTATTTTTGCATTTATCTAACACAATTTCTCAACTGTCGTTATTCTATAACCGGTAACGATCCTAGATATTTTTAATACCATTTCGTAACTAATTAAATAGTACCTACAGTTTCGGAAAAATGTATCAAAATTAGGGTTGCCAATCGTGTGGCTCCGCATTTATTAAAAAAAAAATCTATATTTCGATGGATTGTTTAGTGGCCGCAAAGCAGCTTGATACATTTTGTGTACAAATGAAACCCGATTCCATTTTGCTTCCTTAAGCAATGATGACCACTAAATGGCATCCTACTAATATTATAAATGTGAAAGTTTGTAATGATGTTTGGATGTTTGGATGTTTGGATGTTTGGATGTTTGGATGTTTGGATATTTGGATGTTTGGATGTTTGTCCCTCCTTCACGGTCTAACCGCTGGACGGATTAAGCTGAAACTTGGTACACAGATAGGTTGCATCCAGGAATAGGACATAGGATACATTTTATCCCGATTATAGGTTCCCTTGGGATAAAATCAATATTTTGTTTATCGACTTTTCCGCGGGCGGAGCCGCGGGCATCGTCTAGTAATTATATAATTATTGATGCTCAGACACGATTACTTATTAAATTACACTCTCAAATCACGCTTGTGTCCCATTCTCATGTCTTAATTAAAGTATCTATCAGTAATGATTTATTAAATTGGTGGCTTGCTGGCAGCCCTATTTGAACGATGTCGATGAACGAGGATGGACATTTCCTGCATACCTCCTGCCTTACAGGAAATAGGATTGCCCAACCGAGTGGTGTATTGGCTTGTCAACATTTTATTTTATCGTTGCGATGCGATTGACGTCCTTCGTCCGTATAACATAAGAACTATGTTCTAATGGCGATTTATTACGTAGTCGAAGAAATAACATTACGTTTTCATTAATCGTTTGTGAACTTTCTATGTTTTACTTTGTATTACTATTTCTTAATTAAGTGAAGTGTCAACAACATACTTATTGCGTGCTGTATATCAAACAAGTTGACATTTTACCAAATTATAAGGCAATAAAACTGCATTAGCTACAAGAACAAGACACAAAATTTCATTCCGCAATTGAATAAATGTCCTGAGGCCAGTAAAAGGAGCGACTTTACGTAATTTTAGTGTTGCTTAATGAATACACAATTACAGGCATTACGACTTAAACGTATTACTTTAAACGTGTTTTATGTCGCAAAACTGATCAACTTTCTGATTTCGAACCAAATATATTGCAAAGCTTTCTAAGTTTGCCGATTTGAGTTTCATCTTGAATGTTGATTTGGAAGTGAAAACAAAGAGCGGTTAACACGAGGTTGTAAACGTAGAAAGTTAGACATGACTAGATAAATAATATCCAAAAAAAAGCTAGTCTAGAATATTAGGTAGTGTTAATTGACTGCAGGTATTAGGCAAAGTCGTGAGGAACCTATCAGGAGTTAAATTTATAACTCCTATTTATTAACGACCCTGTAGCCTAGTTGGTAGTGACCCTACCTGCGAAGCGAGGGTTCCCGGGTTCGATTCCCAGCCGGGGCAGATATTTATGGGACAGATAAATATTTGTTCTCAGGTCATGGTTGTTAGTGATGTGTTATTTGTTTTGTCCAAGCCACCCGCGAGCCCGCGACACAGGGAATCCTACTGCGGGGGTAAGAGGGTTTATTTATTTATTTAGTCAAAGTATACTTAATCAAAATGGATTCTTAGAAAATGTTTACAAATTATTTACAGCTGGTTTTCAAAAACAATGTTAACCTTACATTGATTTATACATCAGATGGTAACTGGTAATACAGCCACTCTAGTGCGTCATAATTTCTTTTTGACAATAGTACGTTAAGTAAAAGTCGTGGTGTGTGAACATGTTTTTATGTCCTCACGATATTATAGGTGTAGTGTACTATGGCAGAAAGTATTCATATCACTGTTCGGTTAGTAATGAAAGTTATCCCTGCACAATCTATTCATAATAGAACTGTAACAGCTTGATTTTTATTCAATGTGAGTTTGCTTTGCCTGTTATGGATACAGATCGCAAACTTAACATTTTAATGCAAAACGTGTAGGTGCTACATTTTGTGTATTGTTATTTTATACGATATTTCGTTAATTAACTTGATCGTGCTCACGGCAAGACTAAATAAGACTACCTTTATGACATTTATTGTTAGACCTAAATATTGAATTTACACACAATCACAATCTATGGCAAAAAACATTTAACTTAAGGGCATTAACTCAAGGATAACACCATAGCTTAAAATAGGATATATGATACAAATTTAGAAATAAACAAGAGGCAACATAGAAAGACGACCTGTTGTAAACTTGAGGTATTTAAAATGAGCTAACAATCGCAATGTCAGGGACATAATGTTGATATGTAGAAAGTCAATCATAATACGCAACCTAATTACTTAACGCGGCTACGCATGTTGCATGCGATCTGACTCTAAATGAAGCATGTAAAGGTCTATGCTATGCTACTATGATAAAAGAATAGATGGTAAGTACCGCAGTTGTGAAATTGTGTTGGTATTAAAATCGTAACTAAAACTGGATTAAAAGTTTTTTGCTACCTTTGAAACTAAAACCACACGAAATCATGCAAAACATAAAAAAATATAAGTCTACGTGATGAAATTATCGAGTCTTAAAATGTGAATATATATATAATATTATGTAGGTAATATAATTTTAATGTAATACACTTTTTTGTACGTAATAAATTACCCGTTCTCAGGGTTAACGTACAAAAAATCAATCTCATACTTCTATAGTAAATTATTATTTCAATATGCTTTTATAATTTCTATTTTTTGCAGCAAAAAATTTTAAATAAAAGGACACGAAGACTCTTACAAGCCCGCAGATTAAAAGAGTCAGGGGCATGTTAATCTATCAAGAATGTCGCATGCGTCATTCTTCGTACAAGACGCTAAAATGTTGTAATAACGACGATGCAATAATTATGAACAGTGTGACATTTACAGAAAGGCGAAAATTGCCTGACTTTACGTCATTCTGTTATTATTTTTATTCCGTGCAAGACAACTTTGAAATAAACATGCCCGGTATTTTATGTCTTTGATATCCTTTTCATCTTGAGTCCTATTAATGATAAGTATTTAGCATTGACAGCGGAAATCGGAAAAAAAAAAATCGGTGGTACCCAAGAGTTGTACGTACCTACTAGCGTTATTTGATTTTCATAATCCTACTCAAAGATAGAGTGTCATATGACTTAATACAGTGACATCATACAAATGTGTATTGATTCTACACGTGTATGGCTTCAAAGAGACCACGGTCATATTACAGAATGAGTTCAATACTACTTAGTAGAGTGCAAATAAGTAAACAAAGGACACAATCTCTTTTAGAAAAGTAAACTCGAATTTGATTAATTTAATTTAAAGAGTTGTATCGAAAAAAGTACAGAAAAACGTATCGAAAAAAGATTATCTAATCCTTTTTTTTGTTTCTACATAAATATCGTATAGGTACCTACATTTTAGCGCTGTCTATCAATTTTGAAAACATAAAAACAGTCCAAAAACATTGTACATAAGGCAAATCGCAAATAAAATTCGTAATGACTTACCATAAAAGGCAAAATAATAATTAAGGAATAGTCAAACATAAATACAATTTTCAGGCATTTTGAACGCAGCTCAAACAGCGTAGGACGCTTTCATTTTCAAACAATTGAAACTGGCCTCGAGAGACTACGTCCATGAACTTGAATCTTTTTCGAGTCACGTAGCCCGGATAGGGTTGCCAGCTGGTATCGGTATCAATGGCATATGATTTCCAGGATATTTTAACTGCAATAATCGTCGGCAACAAAATAGTAATGTGGTCAAAACTTCTTATTTCGTCTTTCACAGGTAAGATACGTCTGAGACGCCTTTGGACTAATATACGAAGACGCTGAACTATTACCCATGTTTTGCCTTTTTTTGATGAGTTTTACCCAGAATTCCGGGACAAATATAATTCCAGCACATGGGACACATGTAATTCCAGGACAATCCCAGATTTCCTGGTATTCTAGCAACCTTAATCACGGTCAACGTCGATGTGCGACGTCTCGCGACGCAGCACACTCGGTGCATATTTGACCTCGCGTGCGGATGCGACCCTCTTTCAGTGAAAGTTGAATACCATTAAATCGAACCGAAGAATTACATGATTCTCATGCCTTCCATTCATTAATTCTTCGTATTCTTGAATTATGAATGCAATCTGATCAGATAAAAAACACCGGTCTTAAATTAACTTGCCATCTTTGACAATGTATAATTATGAAAATTGGATTCGATTGGTGGCGGATGATGGCATTTTTAAACACTGACTCGGTTCGTGATAAGATCGGTAGATTTAATGATAGCTTTATTAAGATTATATGCTTTTATTGAACTGCAACAAGAATAGGCACTTGTAGCTTAGCTACCTTGTAACTCTAAAGGTCTTTCGTGAGTCAGGGCTGGAAAAAACAAAATTTATTCGACAGATACATGCAATGACAAAAGTGTAATAAATATGTGGTAGAGCGAAAAATATTTTATTATTCCAAATGACTAATATTTTATTATTTCACACGGTGGGAAGAGAGCCGAGCCCAGCATTGCGACAGTTATGGGTTGCGATGATAATGATGATGATGAAATAAGTAAGGGAATAATGGTATCGAGACATTACTAAAAAGGCTAATAGGAGGAAGAAAAAAAGCGGCTTAAAGTTTGTAAGGGTACCCACGTAGGTACTTACGGTAATTGTGAACCACTATGGAGGTCTTTCCTTGTTTGTATATAGGTAAATAAAAAATAAATTAACTAGAAACGAACAAAGAATGTGTGAAAGAAAAGACACAGCTATTTACTTAGTTGTTGGTAAATAAGTTTCATTATTCGAAATGAAAACTTTACATAAAATATGAATGTGAATTATAGAAGACCCGATACAATACTGCAGTGTTCATTATTGTCCATAATAATGTCCGTAAAGTTAACTAATAGAACGTAGCTGTAATATTCTTCAATAACTCTTTGTAATATTCAATGGTAAGTAATGAATAGTTGTTCAATGTCAATTTTCCTGTTGGTATACAAGACTTTAACATTTGTAACCAACTTCACTTTGCAAAAATGCCAATCATGATCGTGAAGAAATATTTTTTAATTTTGCTGTTGTATTGTACAGTCGAGACGAAAATACTCATACGTCCGCACATCCAACTGACGTGTAAAAAAGTCTAAATAAATATCTTTAACGACTACGAGTATGAATAACTTTTGTTAGACAAATTGTGATGAAATGCCTTTATGACGACTATTATTTTTTTATATAAAGCCAGTGATATTATACGTGTTTTCTATCGAAACACTTACGTGAATTTAATTTATTTGAATTTTCACTTATTTTGAAACGTAATTTCTTTTTAAAGTTTTGCTTTATCTGCTATTAGTTCGTAAGAAGAAATAAATTGTTTGTTTATGACTTTAAATGACATAGCTATTTCTATTTTATTTTCACTTCACTTCCTTGCGTTTCAACGTAATAAGCAAGTTCATTCATCAAGTCCAACAATAACATACATAACAGAAGTCATAAGATAAATATTCATCTAGTTAACGACCGTATCTCATTAACCTCAGCGTAACCCGATATGAACTTGCAGAACTGACGACTGGTAAAGAAACAGGTAACTTAGAATACAAGTGCATGCGATTAGTGAGGATGTGGTTAGCGTGTTTCACATAAGAATATACATTCTAGATAGCTCCTACTAAGTAGGTATTTATTTGAAGGCATTTTTTATCTAGACAAGCGGCCGCGTTTCAAAGCCAAATTTTGGTAATCCTCGAGATTCTTCCTTCTTCCCGCCTTCCTCAAAGCATCACGCAGATGTTTACGTAATATAAGCTTGACTTGTTATTGTATATTTAATTTATACAATAAAAAAAATCAGATATATGTATAGGTACGTACTTATAGGAAAAGTATTGTAACTATGTCAAATGGAGTACTTACTTTTCATGTTTTTTTTTTAATATTATTAATAATTTTTATCGATGGTTTAGTCATTTTTGACTACGCCACCATCAGTAGCTACTTTTAAAAATATAGTTTGTAACTAATATAATTGATTTCAAACCACCTATCTTAAAACTTGTTTTATAATCGGATATTATGAAAAGATTAATAAACTTCGTCAATACAACTGTATTACAGCTGTCATTCTAATACCGGTTATGATAAGACTCGGGATACTTAATAAGGAATAAACAGGATTGAATCGACTTAAACGACCCATATCGTTGATGTCTTTTGTATGGGAGTATCTATTTATTATTATTTTTTGCAATTTTTATGACTTTGATAATAATGTAAATAGTTTTTTAGTTCTTATAAGTTACTAACTAAAAACTTTCGAAGATTTATCCAGGTAAAACAGACAACGGTTGATTTCAATAACTGGATATTCTGTCCCAAAAAACAGCGTTTCTAGGAGAAAATAAAAATAGATTTTTTAACTATGTATCTTCCGACCCACGATTAACTCCCTTACCCCTTCAAGGAAGGCTATACCCCCCTGGAGAACTTCCCTAAGTTTTCCGAAAGGAAATCCTAAAATAACACGTCGTGAATTTGTTTTGTTGCAGTTTGCCCCACTTAGTATTTCGATCGTGGCTAAACTCGATATCACGAATTCCTCAGACGACAAAGTTAGCCATACTGCCAAAACAATAGCTATAGGACAACAGCAGAAAGTTCTATAAATGATGACCACGACTCGCATGATAATGCAAAAAATGAGCATCGAAATGCCCGCCTATAACTAACGGCCAGGTATTCTCAAATGGTCGGTTACTCGCGTAAATTGAGGCTGGTCTATAACCATCTATGGATTTATAATCTGGTGGGTAGATAAAAAATGAAACAATACAGTAAGTCTTTGTGATCATGTCTTGAAATAGAAATATAATGTAAAATAATGCCTAAGAACGTAAATTAAAGAATAATTCGTATTCCTTAAGATTCAGGCTAAACTGGTAACTTAGTCGAAATAAGAAATAAAGGTACTACGGATTTTGGTTTGTCAGATAAATTAGGTCTAAGTATGTATGTTACGGTAAAGAGTCGACAGTTTATATAATACCAAAAACTGTAGAACTAAGCTAAATAATCAGAATTAAACAAAGAAATAATTACCCAACCATAACAAATATTGATTTTATTGTTAGCTATGCTGAACACGCACGTCTCCATGGATATGAATAGGCAATATCACTGGAGGGCTTGTTGTTTACAACTTTCTATGGGAATTGGGAAATTGGGATATCATTGTTCTCACTAGGCGACGATGCAACGACACTAACGACTGGAATTTATAATCATTCATCATACATCGACGGTGTCGTCAGATTACATGCGGACTGAAAATTAATGACGAAGATACCCTTCGTAATTATGTTTTTATTAATGTACAGTAATGGCATGCGATAGGTTCTCAAGACTTCCAAGGAATTTAATTATAGCAGCTCTTTTTAAATTACCTACGAGTAAGTATTATGTAGCGAAACAGGTTATGATATTTAACTCCTCCAATAAGATTGTCGAGTGAGTGAAATTTAAAGCGTTAACAATTTTCAACACATGTGTGTCTATAAACTTTCTTCTCCAACGGTAAATTTCGTTGGCCGAGTGGAGCATCGCCTCGTAACTTCACAGAACTCCCCGACTTTCTTATGGCCATAACTTATACATACGTATTGACTAACGAGGTGTTCACGTTCAACATACGAGAACATCGTCTACGAGTGTCATAATTCACAAGTAAACACCATAGGGGCTACGTGGAAGGCCTGGCGAGTCACAACGTGAAAAAGTGGAACAACGTGCACGATATCGCTCACTGCACGAGCCCTGAATCTTCTAGATAAAAGCGGTTTTAGTCACCTGACCGGAGAGTAAACAAGGGGCGTAGTCAGCTACAAAATTTACCGTTAAGGTGAGCTGCTGAGTGGCACGATCAAGCGCCCGCGCTCGACCTCCTCATATCACAATCACTGGGTGCAACACCAGACACTGGGTTTGATCACTCACACGGTCACCGGTCACAGATCCTCGTACATTTCGTCGTTCGCGTACGGTATGTGGCGGTAGGGTCGCGTCGAGTGCGCACAGGCCAGAGGACCACCAAATGCGACGGAGCGTAAACGTTAACCTACCTGTAGCGCTTGCGTGTCGCCGCTCGCCCACCGAACCGCGGCACCTGTTTTACCGACACCGCGCACCGCCGAAGTAAACACAACCTCTCACTACAAACGACACACGTAACAGATATTAACTAGATACAATCGCTTTACAATAACTATCAAAACTACGCAGGAAAACACTGAAAATAAGTATCACTTTATCACTATACATGAACGATCTCACAGTTTTCACGCGTATAATTCTTTTCTCTGTCTACGGCTAAAGCCTTATTCTGTTTTATCGACATTAACTACGCCATCTGTTGAAGAACAAACGAACCATCAAGTAACTCTTACGGACATTGCACTTATACCGATGTTAACTTTAACAAGCAATAGTTATTTTCGATAAACAGTTTAACAAGCAATAGTCATTTTCGATAATCAGTCGCTCACAAATCAGAATATTTAGTGTTTTCTTAAGTTTGTAAAAAAAGGTTGAGTACCAATGTCACCTTGCTGTCAGCTATCAGGTAATAACGACTTTGAAAACCTGTCGTCTTGCTCATTGACTTGAGATATAATTCAACGATTTTGCGCTAGATGGCATTCTTGTCACCTATAAAGCCTTAAAAATACACTAAGCGCATGCGCATACACTTAACATAACCATACACATACCTTCACATCGCTTTTAAGGTACTTCAGACTTCACACATTTGGGAGACTTGTGAAGGATTCGATGTAGATGATCGTGCTAGAAAATATAGACGGGTTTTCATGAAAATTATAACTCGGTCATACCCTAAAGGTCTTTAATTGCATTGTGTAGAAATGCCAATACTAAAAAATGCAAAGATTGACAATAGCTGATCCTTACTTTTTCGAATTTTTCTCATGTCAACGTGATTTAATTGAATAATAGGTGTATTGTCTAAATGAATTTAATCAATTTCATAAATTACCTTGCTTCGTTACAAATATTTCATAATCATATTATAATGCACATTTGAATACTTCCTACAGTCAGAATAGTTTATCAAGTTTTTTTTATCAATGATTCTCTGATTTACAATCGCATCCTGGTATTTTGCTGGTAAGGAGAGACAAATTCTAAGATCTCGGGAAAAGTGCTGATGTCTTGGATTTCTTGGATGAATGGAAAATAAGACTAGGTATATATCCGTCATCTATCCTTAAAGTTTAATATCTAATATTATAATTTAGCTTAATATTCGGCTAAGTGACCCAGAGACCTACGTAGCCAGCCACCCAATTTAGGAAATATCACACTTCCATTATAGAAAACGTTTATTCCATTATTTACGGATCTTGTTTACATCCTGTATACGAAGCACCTACGTAAAACAAAATGTTCACACCGGATCGACGTAATGATCCAATATTTTTTGTTCTAACACGGTTGGTCTATGTATTATCATGTATGATGTGAATGGTATTTATAATATAAAATAAAAACATCACAACACAATGTAATCTAGCTATACGCAGTTTAGATCGTGTTATATTTTACACATCATGTTCCATTATCATCCAAAACAGTATAATTCATAGACGTGGATGATAATTGCAAAGGCGTGGAATCAATTTGTGTTCTATACATCATTAAATGTAACGCAGTGCTTAGATTTATTTCTTTTACAATGTTGCAATTTTTCTATTGATTCAAACTGGGAAATGATCCGGTGATTTAAAGTTTCCTAAAGCCTTAAAGAGAACCGTAAAAATCTACAAATACTATAATAAATAACAGTATGTATTTCCCGAAAAAGATTTTCCTCGTATTTGAAAGCAGGCAAAATAAAAATGAAGAACATTTTTTACACAGACTTAAGGCGTAGATTAATCTAGGCGGGCACTGGCCAGCTAGGCAGCATCACCCAACATATGTAAGGAATTTGCAACGTCATAATGTTTATTTGGCCTAGGGCCTATGGCCTATCCTTACCTTTGAAATCATTTCTAGGTAACCTATTTTTCCTCGATCTGTATAATAAACAAAAGTAGGTATGCGCTACATTTTGCCTGCGACAAACCTGTCGTAAAATATACGACGATACAATGATACAGTACACACTACGTGTTATTGACGAGTGTGAAGTTATTTTATTGCCATTAATATTCATGTGATATTATGAACATGGTCATAAGTCATAATCCTTCACGAACATCAACCACGCAGTCTCAGTTTTAGTCCACTAATCTATTTCGCCTTGAGGCTTTGTCCACTTAAAGTTGATTTACCGTTGTGTAAACTTTATACATTTCTTAAGCATTCGGCTTTATTAGAAACGATTTCTTTTATTACTATTACAAGTAGCAATTTCCAAAAATATATTGTTCCATAAATCTTTGAACTAATCTCAATGTATAAAAAGACAGCGTAGGTTAGGTACCTACCTACGTGTGTTTGTCACTGAACTTTTCCTGTAATAAAAAAAAAATATAGCCTGGGTCACTTTTATTCTAGAGAAAAATCCAATGAAGCCACACATCCGTCCGTTTGGGCTGTAGTGAAATGCCGAAGAAAGGGACATAGTTACCTACTTAAATACGCTCGAAAAGCGTTACTCTCCTGGCGTAGTCAGGTTAAAAATAAAACAGTGAAAATTATGACGAAAACTGTATTAAGTCTAAGACAAATTCTAACTCCAACCCATAGAAAACTAATTACAACAGCACTTACAACCAAACAAGGTGAATCCGTGAATATCAACGAAACAGGATGCAAACAACCCACTCCAATGATACTCAAAAAATATTACTTATAATACAAATATAAAACAAACATAGATAAGGAAATGAGACCGGTATTTTTCACCATTTAGGTAGGTACCTAAATTAAAATTGAGGTCGCGTGCATGTTAATCTTTGTTATTACAACATTAGTTATGTTTAATTAATCTTTGGATATTTAATTTACTATAATTTAGTTATTTTAAAATATTTTTCATTAATATTTAATTTGATACTGGTTGATTTTAAATACTACGAGGATTATACGTCTACGATTACTAACGTTTATTTTTTAACTCTTTCTCTTTTCGCATTGTTTATAAACGGAGTGAGATGGAACAGAATATATCCTTGAACCGGCTCAATAACCCATCGATCCATAGGGTGCACTGCTGATGTTTTTTTAACGTTTGGAGCTGGAAAATAGCCAAGATTGAGAAGAGATATATCTAGAGTCAGCGATTATTTCATATGATTACTATGAAATGTAGGTACTAGGTTTTAAACACATTCAATCAATGAAAAGTATAAAAACACAGTAGGGAGCGTAGTGTGTTAAGGTAGGTACGTAAACATTATTGTGAAATCGCAAAATAACAATATTAGTTATTTTTATAAGAATTGAGATCCTGATAATAATAATACATACAAATCTATATTGTCCATCGTTTATTTTGGAACTAATTTAAATACAATATTACAATTCTAATATGTGATCATATCGGTATCTTCAAACATTTACCTATTTATATAAAGGAACGTTAGTTTTTGTAGAGAAATGAAGTACCTAAGAGTCGAAGGACTTTATGCAGTTTATTTGAATAAATATTGCAGAGAACCAAGCAATGTTTTGTTGTAATTTTGACTTAACATTGAGTTCTGGTACTAGTGGTCAGGAGGGAAATTCCCGGCACACTAGTTCTACCAGTAACATTCAGTAATTAGTGTTTGTCCAATCATTTAAACAAAATGATACTATATGCAATAATAAAATTGAAGTTTTTACTTACATCATATTTGATTTACGTTATACCTATGAGATACTTTCCGCAATTTTGACTTTAAGAAAATATAAAATCGGAATTTTTATCACTGATTCTACCTACGTTCGATCTACCTTGGGCTTTTTTCGTGATTTACAATCAATATTTTTCGGTTCTCCTTCGTCCCCATAGTTAGTAATAACTTCTGTATTTTCGTTAAAGAGATGAATAACTTGAAATAAACGACCCCCAAAACCGCTGCACTACACTCATCATGTGTGACCAAAAACTGAATAAAAAGAAGACACCCGGAGGCGGCTTCTTAGCAGACTGTTTGTCTGTTGAAAGGCCTTGGAGCGTCCGTCGAAAGGTCACCGTTGTCAAGTAAAATTCGTACTCGCCCACCGATTAGTCACGAAAAGTTATGGTCGTTATGCAGATTTATGCAATAAATATTACGATGAGGATAAACGGGTTGAGGTTACGACAGAGTCAAGAGCGAATTTGTCCGCTGAAGCCAGCTGGCATTGCTGCGGCACACATGTTTACACTTCACATACGAGTATTACACGCAAGTGTTATCTATATGCATGTGTATGATTACCTAGATCGCGAAGGAATCCCTTGTAGCTACACTTCTAGTGATAGTATGCGGCAGGGAATAGGTGACTGAGAAAATAAACAAATGCCCACTAAATTCGAAACTACATGGTCACTTCGGCAATAGGTAATAGTCACCTACTTATGAATTTAATATACATACATGTAAATCCCTAAATACTGATGGATAGATGATCTGTAATAAAAATAGAATCTACAATAAAATCAGTCAATTAAAATATATCTATCACATTATCAAACTGCGATGCAGAATTAAATTTTGTAATCGTATTATAATTTAATATGTGGATTTGAGAAAAAATAGTTGTATATATTTGCATAAATTTTGCACATCCGGCCCACAACAGCCAGGTGGCATATCGCATGTAGGATGACACACTTATAGGTTTACACCTAATATACTGCATCTAAATAGGTTTTGGTACAGGACCTTAGACATACCTAGGCTAAGAATACCGGTTTATTCTGACTTCTATAGATATAGGTTATATGAAAAATAGTCCTTTGTTGTTTGCTAATATAATCACAAGCTGTGATAGCCTAGTGGTTTAAATCCCCTCACTCTCTGAGAGGATACCCGAGTCTAGCAGTGGGACAGTTATGGGTCGCGATGATGATGATGATGAATATAATTAGGTATGATTATAAAGTCAAGTAACTACAATGAAAAATAAACAATTACTAGACTACGATATTATATTCATATTTGAATCAATACGTCCCAACCTATAATCGGTAGTTATTCGATTAACATTAGTCATACGTAGCCACAATTGGGTACACAGTGCAGTTGTAAACGGATGTGAACTTTCTTGCATGCGCTCGGTTATCTAACAAGGATTGATATCAACGGCAATGAACCCATGCGAGTGGAGCGGCAGAAATACCTCGCTAATGACTCCCCGTGTACAGTTGTACACTGACTGTACACAACACATCTACTCATACTTGTACACAAGCGATTTCTCATTCGATATCAGTTCCGGCTAGTACGCCTCGCACGTTCTTACTAATGATGATACACGAAATCCCATTTAACACCTAAGTACATTAATGTATTGTTGTCTAATGCACTTGTCAGTTTATTGATTTTTGAAACGATCTAGGCGGGAATAAGCAAACGTCTAGAAGTCTAGATTCTAGGTCAGTCGACCACTACTCGGTCACGCCAAGGTTCTTATAGCGACGGTCAAGGCGTTCCCTACGCACGACTAATCTATTTTGGCTAAGTATGACTCTATCTGTGCTAATAAAAACTACCTACTTGTATGCTAGATGAAACGCTAACTGGATGAAATTCCTTAATTCGGAATCTTTCCGCTGGCATGTTGGGATTATTTTAGATTTAATTCCCGATTAAATAAAAAATTCTTGAGATCTCAAATTCCCGATTTCCAATAAGTATAAATAAATTCCCTAAGATATGCCAGTGTTGGATGCAGAATTGATTGAATCCCACATAGCCCTATGCTTTTAACATAACTAGTGAAAGAGTGAAACCTTCTTTCAAAGATCATCCTCCCCAACATACATTTAGTATTGGATTATACAAGTAGATTAAGGCTGAATTTATAACCGGATTAGGTCTTCAACCGTCAGACGGAAACGGCAAGTTCAGACAATTCTCTCGTCCAAATACCACGCTCTGATTGCCTATTATTATTGCCCGTTAATTTATAATTTACCTCGCAGACATTCATTTTTTTACGTTTGCGTGACTCACATGTTTATTTTACAATACAGTTCCTTTATCGTTTATTCCACGCAAACTAATATACCTAGAAGACAGTTTTTAATTAAGTTACTGATTCGATTAATGATATTTTAACTGCATAAGGTTTCGATAAATTGTAAAAATTAACCTTTATCTTAAAAAAAGAGTACCGGGAGTTTTTTTCCTCCGTCTTTTACTTACTAGGTTTTGAAATGGGGCAGCCGACTTACTTAAGTACAATGTATTTATTTCATAAAGCCGATGATATGATATAAAGTCTAACGAGACTTTAGGAACTTTTTATTCTAATGATGTTAATAATTTTTGCTTAATTTTTTACAATGTTATTTATATTTTTAATTTTAACGTTCGTTAATTGAGCTATTACTTAATAAGACGAAATAAATGACTTGAATTAGAATTTAACTTGTTTACAAGTGTGAAGAAGTGGCCATTGTGCGATAGCTTTTGATTCATCAGTCAGAGACCTACTAAAGTAATAAACTGCGACAGCACCAAACAAACTATAGGTACCATAGTTACCTACTTGGTGAAGGAATTAAGAAAATTCATAGCTTTTAAATTGACAAGGAGCACCTTAACATGAAAATCAGCTACTAATTCATTTGTTATCTTTAATTGTTCATCTGTGAATGTTTATGTGTTCACTATTTCTTCTTTCATAATCCTTCTTACGTCAAATCAATTGTTTGACGTAAAACCATTGTCATTTAACACACATAAGTCATTAGTTGTTAATTTAATTGTGGGTACTTATTTTAAAATAATTCAAAGTTCAACACGACAGCATAAATCTAAACATGTTATTTGTGTTCGTGCGACGTAGCTACCCATTTTAGTACCAACCTACTGTATATCCAACTACTCTATGCCCTTAAACAATTTAAAAAGCATAAAACGCTTGTCAGGTTTATAAAACACATAGTAACAGATTCCGATTGAACGTTACACCCGGATCAGTTTAACTGTAGAGAAGCCGAAACAAGGTACTACGAAGCATCAATATTTATGAGTTGAGAATGCGAACAAAAAGATACATCCGCGATTTTTCGTTAACTGTGACTTAAAAGTTCAAAGCACGACATAGTTACTTATAGTTCCTTATTTATATAAGCAGGCATGATACATAAAATGTTATAATATTAACACTGGTTTAGTTCCTATTTGTTAATAATACCTGCTTACCTACTATATGAGTAGGACATGCTGTACCTAATATCAAAGTCCCATTATAATTTTTTTCTCATACACCATAATATGTAGCTTTAAACTTTGATCTGAGGTGTACAGAGTGATATTCGTATTATTACTATATGAACAAAAAACAGCGATTAATGAGACACTGCATAAGGTAAAACTATTAACCAAAGTATGATGCAAATTAGAACGGTAGTTACAACTGGTGTTGTATGGCAAAAAAACAAAATACTATCAGTGCAGATGGCGGTCGTCAGGTATACGTTATAGGTACTATACGTGTACTGTGAGTTTAATGACCTTGTACGATTGCGATGATCCGGCCACCATGACAATACGAATACATAACTCTTATCTAGTTAATTTATTTTCACGTCACACAAGACGTAAGATTTTAGTCGTATCCGTGTAACTAGTGTCTATAATCGACGATATTTGTTCACGGATATCAAGAAATCAATAAATTTAGGATATTAAGATGATAATAAAATATTATAGAAGCCATTAGAATCAGTAAACATTCAAGATAGACCAAGAGACGCGTAGGCAGGTTCTTAAGTAAATTCTTTAGCGTTAATTTTATCGATATCTTATTAAAATTTTATTGCACTGAAAGTGATAACCGGATGCTGTCGTATAATGATAATGAGGTGTAATATGACCCCTAAAAATTTAGGGAATGTTTATTTATCACATAATTTATGTACCGATGTTTTATAAAGATTCATACTTAAATGTCATGTATTTACCTGTAAAGACAAACTAAAAGGGACGACGTCGTAACACCAGATTCGTTTTGGTGTTCTCTTATATCTGTATAATATTTTTTAATAGGTAGGTATATATTCCCTGACTGGTTAATTATCGCTTTCCCTCTAATTCTATATGTTTTTTTTTCGTTTTTCTATCACTAAATATACCTACCCACTTAAAGTCTATAGGTACCCACAATTTTTTTCCTCGTCAATCAATAGGTCACTGACGTACTCGTATACCACATAGGCAATGAATGTCGAGAAAACACCAAATATTGGGGAATCCCAGCTAATCCGCTCACTTCAGCCAGGCTGCATGTAAGTATGTGATTATGTTTTTGCTAGGTCCACTCGTAATAAACATTGCGTTGGAAAAGTCATTATGGTAGATAAATGGTTGAGCCAGCGCGGAATACCGCACATATGACGATAACAAGAATATTTTTTGTTATGCCGCATTTAACCTTGTTCTACCACAACTCGAATCTGTTTCGTAGATTTGTCAACATGGTATTTCCCTCTTAATAAATTTAATGTCAACAAATGTGATGCTAACGTCCTGCAGAAAGGTAAAAACGTCGAGTCATACAATATTAAAATTTGCGATGTACTTCACGGAAATTTTTGTGAATTTTTATACAAAAGCCGACAGTAATGAGTGAGTGCTTTGCTTTATTTTTGGTAAGCAACGAGTTGCTGATGCCGTTCTTGTTTACGATGTTTATTTGTCATACGAATCAACCAAACTTTGTCCATGTCACAATCATGTCTACTATTAAAATTTTATAATGTAGATAAATTCATTGACAAGTAATTTATAGGCAAAAAAACCTAGCTACAATCTTCTAGCCTTCTTAACCCTTGGTCATAGTCTGGCTCCATCGGGGATCGATTGGTGCCGGTATTATGAGGTCCTATATCGCCCCACACCTCGCTAAGCACAACCAAATGGGTGGAAACTCGCCGATGGCGTCATTGAGCGATATGAGACCCACGGGTATCGACTGGCCCTTGTTATGAGGCCCGATGTAGCCCCAAACCTACCTACGAATCCTTACTAGTAACAGTAACTGAACCAAATGGATGCGGAACTGTAAGCGGCGGGAAGTCGCCGGGGGCGTCATTGAGCGATGCGAGATAACGATCGGTGTTAATCGACAACAATTAGAAGCGCCCCCCGCGGAGACACGTCCATTGTTGACATTCCGTAGACTCCATTCCACAATAATTAATATTAATATTTTAATATTAATCTGACGCTGACTTTGAATTTTACAATCATGGAATAGGTAGATACTTCGTCACTTTTGTCGTACTTGCGTACGCACTTGCCTAATTGATTTTTTACCTCTTTTCCGTTACTGTTTGGTGATAAAGGGTTTTTTCGTTGAAATCGTGTTAGTACGATACAAAAAATTCGGGTGTTTCATAAGGATATAAATATGATAATATCATTTAATTTAATCTACATAAGGTTTTGCCTAATCTACAATTAAAGGGAGCTTTTATATAAGCGCCTCACATATTATACAAGCGAATAGATTCGTTTAAAAAATGTCATCATAACATAATAATATAAGATCAGTTCATATGCGAACAATATGAGCAAACAATGACGATGCATCGCTACAAGGATCTCATTCAATGACAAATGCCTTGCACGAGTTAATGCTATTATAAGTAAACAAAAGCTGTACCTCAGTGGTATGTAGTATGTATATATTATCCGATGCGTGTCAATAGCTAGTAGTTATAGGAACGCGCAGCTCGCATGGCTAATGCGGATTCTCGGAGATTCTGCCTCAGTACCGAGTACATATTTATTATGATACGACATGACGAGCCTTTTAATTTTTTACATTCGCTTCCCACGGATCCGATGACGGAATGGCAGTCGAGCGATCCTCGAGATAAAAATAAATAGAAGCCTTGTGAACGTAGATGAGTATCAATTGTCTGCGGGTACTACAGCCGCATTCACGCCGACTCAAAGGCTCTCTTAAAATCATGAAACTTTTTACATAAACTTTATTCTCCTGAATAATAAACATTGGTTAACTTTAATCGATTTCTTATCTTTGGTTTATTATGATCAATTCCCTAAAATCAGCAACTTTCCTATATTCCTAAAAGCTCTGAGATACATCTAGGCCATTGATGCTTCCTACCACCTCACAATCAAACATATCATTAACTTCCGAACTGACCCTAATTTCTCGCCGTTCTTACGTAACAACATGACAAAGTTCACGGCCGCGTTCCATCGGCGGTCGTTTTCACTCAACAGCGGGCGTTCAACAAAACA
>LGAG01000213.1:172833-193650 GCA_001278395.1 Lerema accius
TTTAAGCTAGCAATTTTCAAATTCGTGTTTGGGTGTATGGTTGAAAAGGATGAAGAACCTTATTCAACGATTTTTTTTAATCAACCCTTAAGGGGGTAAATATCACCGTAAAACTATAATTTCCGCAAGCAAAGCTGCGGGCAACAGCTCGTTAGTAATAATTCAGAGAAAAATAAACAAAAGCCGACTGCAAAAAACAAAATACATAACCTAAGTAACTGTATTAGCGGAGACAAATTCAAAGACACCCCATATGCTGGAATCTGCCAAGCTGTTCCGGCTGTAGAGCGTACCAAAAAACGGACATACATACATTATGATTATGACAGTCAATCATTTAATTATGTTGCTAACTGGCCTTTTGATCCCTCCCGATAAAAGATATGTTGAGACAAAAATTATTTAAGATTAGACGTTATTATTATGTTATTAGTGACGAAATTTGCATGTCGTTGTTAGCACTTAGCGCTTATTAGCATATTGACTCCATTATATATACTATAAGCGCAGCAGTTTGTGTCCTGCCCTAGTTTTTAAATCACCTTAAATTATGACATAACAATACGATTGAAATATTAGTACAGAGTAGTGTGTTTAAAAATATCTTATTAATAAACAGAAAACATGACATTGTAATTAATACATTATTTATTTACCTGTAGCATGATATATTTATTTCATATAAATTACATATTATGTAAAATCAAGTTTTGTGTTATGGCAGGTGATCAAAGAGCGCAAGTTGTTCCCGTTCTTCGACATGGCGTACCAGGGCTTCGCCACCGGCAACGTGGACAACGACGCCTTCGCCGTCCGACTGTTCGTCAAGGAAGGACACCAGGTCACCCTCGCGCAGAGCTTCGCCAAGAATATGGGTGAGAGAAACATTTGCTTTGCCTTGTATAGTTGTCCCTTTGTTGTTGCAATTGGGGTATAGGTATGAGAGTTAACAATTTTTGTGTTGCCATGGGCGTTACCCAAATTCAGGGGGATGGGTACAAGCAGCCTCCACGTTAAGTTACGAGAATAGTTACTTGTATTTTTCGTACGCAGATCAAATTCCTTTAATATAATTTCCAAAGATTTATCTAAACACAAGTTAATTACCTATAATTTTCTTTTCACCTTTGGACGATCGATTGGCCACGCCCATGTCTGTTACTACGAGAATAATATCTATACAGTATAAAACAATCATTATTTTGAGGAATTTTGCCTGATGGTCCAGTAATAAATGTACCGTACTGAAAATGTTTACTTCTGTCTAGCGAAAAGATATGCCAGCTGTTAGAAGTAATTTTTTTAACTAACAAATATTGTTTATTAGATAGCCAACATGGAGCAACTTAAATCAGCTGACGATTTGCACCTTTAATTCTGCAAATAATTGACAGCGACATAGATGGCACTGCTTTCGCAACGACATCGATAATGCAAGTGTTAAAGAACATTACCAAGCATTTTTCGAGTAATAAAATTTATTAAAATCGTTTGGAAACGATGCATTATGATTTGTCGACGGTTTTTAAACATTTTGCATTGTCATCGTGTTTTTTTGTAGTATAAAATTTCATTAGCAATCATATTAGCGAACTCTTGTTGAGAATGACTGGTTCTTCGTATTTATCACGTAATATACGTATGTGGTTTGTGCATGCGACAAATAAAGTTATAGGCTTAACTGATAAAATACTATCAGATGCAATATATTGAAATATTGCATAGATACGGCATTGTAGTTAGATGCCAAGGATTCCCTACCATTATCATTAGTTGTAGCAAGAACATAAGAGGATTGTAGTGTTTACGTATTTGACCTCTATATCTTATCAAGTGTTTTGTTTTTTTGTTATTGGTATTTTATTTACCATGTATATATTTCCATTGTTTGCAGTTTAAGAAATTACGTATTTTTATTTCATGTAGGTATACCAACTTATTATGTAGGTAAAAGGTCTTTCAATTATTATAGATCTCAATAATAAAAAGTTCTGTTAAGATTATAAATAAATATATAATGACTTTCTTCAATGGGTCAAGATGAATCTAAGAAACTATAACTTACTCTTCTGCACAAATCGTCAAAAACAAATTTATTTATTGTTCAGGAAGCCTTTCAAAAAATTTTTTATACCTAGTTCTTATCAACTATATCAAAAATTAGGAATGAAAATTAATTATTTATTTCAGTAGTTTAATTTGATATTTTGCCTCGTATCATAAAAAATGTTAATACGTAATCTAGTAAAGTTTTGATTAAAATAGTGATAATCATTATGAGAGTAATAGTGATGACGTACCATGTGTGGTCTCCAGGTCTGTACGGCGAGCGTGCGGGCGCGCTGACGTTCCTGTGCGGCGACGCGGAGTCGGCGGCCAAGGTCATGTCGCAGGTCAAGATCATGATCCGCACCATGTACTCCAACCCGCCGCTGTACGGCGCGCGCCTCGTGCAGGAGATACTCAACACGCCCGACTTGAGGCAGCAATGGTCGGTGATAGTTTTGTGACTTGAGTAGTTATGTAGGACTTAGTATGTCTAAGATGATTGTTAGGCAGGCTATTCAGTAACCGTTCAGAAGTACATACAGTCAAATTAGGGTTTAATCTCATAATGAAATGGGATAAGTTGAAAAATTGTATATAACCTTATTTTGGCGGTACTGAATGTCGTCTAGTGTAAAGTTGCATGTGTTTATCTGTAATTTTTTTTTATCATACGGGTCTAGACAGCCATGTGATTCATATGGATAAATAGTAGGCGCTTCCATAGACACAAAATTACTAATTTGATTTATTTCAAAATGAGTTGGGACTTCGCTTTGCGTCCTAATAAATTTATTTACGGATTGATTATAGATGAGTGCTCGCAAATTAATTAACTAATCTCAATACCTCAGGTTGGCTGACGTGAAGTTGATGGCTGACCGTATCATCAGCATGCGCACGCAGCTCCGCGCCGGGATAGAGGGCGCTGGCAACCCGCGCCCCTGGCAACACATCACTGACCAGATCGGCATGTTCTGCTTCACCGGACTCAAACCTGACCAGGTATGATGGACGACCTTGACTTATTGTCTAACAATAAATTCGTGTGGTACTTCCGGCTGACAGGTGACTATTGTTATCGGTTTGCTAGGTTATTGCATGTATTTCTATGTAAAGATTCTTTAGAATTTAGCAGCAATGAGAACTATAAGTACTTATTAGTATTGACAACAAATAAAAGTCTCGTAGATTTTTAAGTAAGATATTTCTTTCCCATTACACAAGATTTATTAATAATAGAAAATGTACAAAGCGTTCCCACTTCATACAAGCAAGACCCTCACTCATTAAGTTACCATTAATTTCAGGTGGAAAAACTGACGAAAGACTTCCACATCTATCTAACGAAAGACGGGCGCATCTCAGTGGCCGGCATCTCCTCCAAGAACGTCAACTACATCGCCGAAGCCATCCACAAGGTGACGGCTTAGATATCGAATACCAACAGATAGAATAAGAGAAAATAATTATTCCGCGTAAATCATACAGTACCAGATCGATACAGTATTTATCCTGTCCTGGAAGTAAGTTTTATAACACCCATGCCGCTTGTAGCTCGCTAACTTAGGTTTTAATACGCCAATGTTTTTATTTTGTATTTATTATTATTATATAATTAATGTTTTGTTTTACGAGTAACCATGTAATGTTTATCTCGTTTTAAATACAAATCTATTTTTAAGACGAATTTTATTTATCATCCTATCAGAAATCAGGAAGAGGGAATAACAAGAAGTTATGATAAAACTGTTTATTGTTAAAATAAGTAGATAAAATAAACTTAATGCCAAAACACAGAAATTGTATTAACATGTTGCTGTGATTCTAGGACGAAACTAATCTACGCAAAATATTTACAGCTCACAAACAAATGTAAGTTCTTTAGGTTTAAAACGCGATGCAGGTCAATTGTTGCCATTGCTCTTAAATTAAATTAAAACGTTTATACAAAAGTATAATTCCTTTTAGGATGCTAACACATATTGGAACACATTTGTACCACCGCAATGGTTTCCCAGACAAATTCACCTGCATCAGTATCCAAAATATGTAAATCTATAACATTTGCTACACCTAAAACAAATTTATTTAAACCATACATACATACACATCCAAAAAAATGCGCTTTTCATACAATTATATTATTATGGTACAAATTTATTATTCTAACATTTTATAGTCGACCCTTTGTCAATGATACCTTTAATAAAAACAGTTTTTAACATTACTATGTACAAATTTGTCATATCACAAATTATTAGACATGGCACTATTTCTTTATAATGCAGTGATTGCTCCAGCGACAGAAACACCTCGAGATCCGGCCATTTACAAAAATACCATCGAAAACGATGCATCCTTCACAAACACGAGTGAAAGCAGTGTTACAATATAAATTCGTTACTTCTGCACACATCTACAATTATTTTAATTATTTATATTACCTAGTAAATGTAAAAAAAGTATAATTGCACTAACTCTAATCATTTATCTGGTGTCTAATGAAAAAGTTAATGGAAGATTATGTTTCTTATTCATTATAGCGAGGTGATGAAGTTCAGTGAGTATGTTATATGAAAAATTTAGATACAATCTGGGAGCAAGTAATACTGAGAATAAACGAAAGTTTTTATGCACATGCTACAAAAACCAATTCGTTAAAATTATATTTGTAGTAATTGCTAGTGTGTTAGTCATGTCATTTCTGAATTATTTTAACCACTGGAGGTAATAAACATACAATTATGTATTGTCATTTGCTATGAAAATATAGTTTTGGCTTGAGGCATTGACCTTGGAGCAGTACTTTGGTATAATTTACCCAAGTAGGTGTAGGGGTTTTCCATTAAGAAAATGTTTCATAATTTCTAACCATATACCCAAATACAAATTTTCACACTACCGGCTTCAAAAACGGGGAATTTCCGAGTTTAACCGCCTATGTTGTTCTAATTATAACCGCCCTCGTTTCGTTTTGGGAAACCTACGTGTTTACGTAAAAAAATCCTACTTTTTTAAGTAGTACAAACCTAAATAAAACGACACTAGTTACCCCAATTAACATTGAAAACTGCATCCAAACCAGTCAAGCCGTTTCTGAGAATAAAAGGAGCAAACCCATGCAGGTAAACATTCCAAAAATCATTGCGTTAATTAATTCCCTAGAAGATTCTTTTACCACTTTCCATATACAGACATCGATTTTTTTATCATGTACTGATTGAAATCAGTCAATATTAAATTTTTAGTACAAAAAAACAAATACACAGACTGAAAATAATAGCAATTGTTGCAATAAAATAATTACATGTCTATTATTTAAATTTTATCCATCGCTTGTTTTAAAAAATATCTAACTATACAACGAGTATAATATTTGATTATTATGTACTTAGTGTTATATTTTATATTGGACAACATATAATATCACAACGAAATTAGTAACATGTTACATTTCATTTAAACGAAGTTCTTTACATACTAATGCCTACTAATTACTGTTGTTATTGGCGTCAGTTAGTGTAACTCATGTAGGCATGTTTTAAGGCATCTAGGTAAACAAATACCTAAATATTTTTTCTTTATTCGTTTCGTAGTCGTAATTTAAATAACAAGAATTTAAGGATTTATAATACAATTTTCTACATGCGTACCTATAAAAGATGCAAATTACATAATGAAAATATGTACAATGATTCAAAATACAGTTACTTTATCCCAAAGTAAATTTTTACTTTTGAAAGTAATTGTTGCAACGGTTTTTTGGAATTCAAATAGTTATCGCTACTACTAATTTTTTCACGTTTTTTTATAGTCTTGAAATCTACTACTTGATAATAAGAGGTAACTATTGCCCATGGGCATGTGACATTGAAGGATTCACCGATGCGTTGCCGGTCAAAAACAAAGTAACCAAATTTAATTGCTAGAAAGCCAGTACCTTGTGGTAGTTAATAGCAAAAAATTCACTATACACGGAATTATAATTCGATTCCATATTTGACATTAGCTACTGTCGTTTTGTAAAAAAATGATACCACATAAAACCTAATAGTGATGAACACAACAATCAATTAATAATCGCGATTATATGTTTGTTATATCTGTAATTAATGTTTAAAAACAATAATGTAATTACAATATATTATTTGTGTGCCGATTAAAAATGAATGATCGATATTTATTGAAATAAATAAATAATTGTTCCTTCATCATTACATTTTTTTTTTGTTAATTTCACACACAATAATTTGAAAAAAACTGTCAGATCCTTAATTAATTGACATAACTAAATTAATCAATTCAGAAATATTTAATTTCCTGCTAATACTTAGTTATGATAAAACGAATGGAATCGATTCGGAAATGTTTCATTTCTGTATCGAATAATTTCACAACGTCACTAATAGTGACTCACTATTTATTACTTGTCATAACGTTGCCACACTGAAATTGTCAAATCTGGAATCGAATTAAAATTCCGACTATAGTTACATGATACATGTGCCTATTATATAAATATTATATTTCTTTTAAGTATTGAAGGAGCTAGAATAAAGTGCAGTTGTGTAAATAGACAAAGAAACTAGAGAACACAATTTAATTTCTGAACCGATATAAACGTACAAAAACGTAAATATGATTTAATAACTATCTCAGAAACTTGTAAGTCTCGTAGACAATACGCAGGGTACAAAATAAGATCAGTTATCTCGAATTTATTTCTTATTTTGTATCATTCCCATCGACATGCATAATATAATCATACCATATTGCTCATAAACAAATTGCACATACTTATATATATAAAAATAGAATCTGTATAAATATAATACATTGTTTAACAAACAATTCGTTATAAATACGTACATTGTAAAATAACATGAATAATATATTTACAATAAAAGACTTACATGAGGTATTAAGACACATTCAAAATTTACAATTGGTATTATTCGTACAGTTAAAGATCATAAGTACTTGGTGACTACGGTTGTTGATAAAAGTTAAAAAATACTAACACAGTGAAAACTTAACTTGTCAAAGATTTCCTAACAGAGGTGGCGAATTGGAAGATGTAACCTCTTACACGTATCTTAGGCGCCCGAACATGGTAAATTTTCAGGCGCCAGGAAGTGTAGAAAAAACTCAAGAGGTTACAGGGGTAAGTTTTTTTCTAACATGGCAACCCATTTCGAATAATACTTAAGACTACTGTGATATAATATCATTACAATACCGTCATATAGCGACCAATAACATACATATTGCTTATTATCATATCCTTTTTTTATTACACAACCTTTAGATTAATAAGCAAATATTACCTACATTTATTTACGACAATAACCTCTATGTCGTAATTGTTACTATTCCGTTCCGCGGTTCAATGGGTCCTGGGTTCAATACCTAGCGAGGTATAAACTTCTATGTCCTTTGCCTATGACCAGTGTTGACCATGGAACCCACGACACGGAATCCTAGTGTGAGGCTGAGTATGAGGCTGAGCTTTATTATTATTTAAATATATTTCACAAACGATTTATTGTAAAATTTTATGCGAATTAAAATAATTTGGCGGCTTTGGAGTACTCTTTTATTACAGGTATGTACCAGAAATTAATTTGTTTGATAAGTAGGGAAGTATGTGTCATGTTATGTTTTATGAGATGTGAACAGTAAATTTTCTTAAGACGTGTAAAGCCCATAATATTATTACAATTGTTTAAATTATCTTTGCAAACATTGATAGATTAAATTTGATAAAGTACGAAAAATAGGGGAAATAACTTTTCTTTAGGGACATGTTAATATAATTTTTTGTATTGAATTGTGAAAATATTATAGACTAAAAATATCACTCAATTATATAGCTGTATTAAACTTGAGATATACTATTGAAAAATATAATCCCAATCACATTATTATGTAACTAATGATGTTAAAAGCACCTTTTATACTTTGCAGTTATTTGTGAATACTGCAAAGTACTCGTATGTATGTCCTCTATGTTTGATCCAAAAACATTATTTACTAATGATTATTATTGTTAATATACTAAAATAATTATAATATTATTTGTGTTATATTGTTTCTAAGCATAACTAATTAATATTGCTTATACAATTAGCAACCATTAAGGGCGAAAAATATAAATTCCCTTATAATTTCCCCATATCCATTAGAAAGCTGTAATTTGGCGTTTAGCTACATAATTATGACGCCAAAAAATTTGTAGATGATGATTTTTTTAGGATAGCTTTCCTAGAGTAATGTGAGGATGACTCAATTTTTATCGTTTACCAAATGTTTTGCAGGTAGTTCAAAAATACTGTGGATTTGATAACGAATTAGTTCATTTAGAAATGTCTTCACGAATTATAATTTCACGCTTTAGAGTGCAATTTTTTTAATTCGAGAATCGCGTGGTAAACTAAAGAATAGATTTTAAAATCCGCTAGAATTTTAAAGAAAAACAATGGACAGTCAATATTTACAGGTCAATGAGTAATTAAGGGATTACAGAAACTTAGTACATTGCGAATGACCTGACACGCAAACCGCAGATTTTTTATTTAAATTGATGTTGCATTCAACAATTATAACGTCATTTCCACAATGAAGTTCATACTTAAATCTGCAACATGGCTAATTTCTTTCTAAGAAACTTGTGTAAAATTATTTTAGCAACAGAGAACCTAAAATTTAACATATCTATATATTAAATAACAAACTATAACTTGTGCGTTGTGCATAACTTATAATCTAAGTAAGGATTAGCACCAGAGATGACGAATTATGTAACATACCTACATACCATACAGTGCTTATTAGATATTACATTCTGCATATTATTGCAGTCAACTCATTATAAACATAAGTATGTAATGCCATCTCGTGTGCCACATTCCAAAACTTATGACAGGCGGTAACAAAAATTACGTTATTTCGTTAAAAGTTTTCGAAGTTATTTTCAACTTTATTCAGTTCCATGTTTACATTATGCTGTAAAATCTAAATGTGAATAAATATACGATAAATGACGAATTAATGAATTAAACAAATAGAAGAAATTGCTACCGAAGAATCGATGATTAAAATTGTTTAACTTATTTAAATTTTTGACTTTCTTTTAAGCGTTATTTAATTATTATTATAAATACATACGATTTATCTATATAATTTAACTGATGACTATAAGAATCATAAGAACTTTTGACACGTTAATGGGCCTATATTCCTTCTTCCAAAGGAAAACAATACGATATTAGTAGAGTACTCTTGAAGCTTCCTCAATTACGAGGTTTAAAATGACGAGTTAATTTCTCTTTGTTCAAGATAGCTAATGATTTATAATTCAAACAATTTATATTTCAAATTCCATTGACAGGGACCTATACAATTTGTTTACATAATTTTCATATGAACTATGTTAGTATGAAATATTTAACGGATTAAATTGAATTCGAAATTTTTTCCCACTTTTTTATAATATGACAAAGTTATATGTACTCAAACTATCGTCAAAGAAAATTGCTGATTAGGTATAACAAAATTGTCTTGCAAAACGGCGCTTGAGGCTTGTTTCTATAAGCTATACATCTTTTTTCCTTATTAATGACAATATTTTTTCTTATTATTTTGATAGTATCTGGTTTCGTAATTTTCTAAGAAATTACAGGTTTATGCGTAGTTAAAATTTTCTATTAAATATAGCCATAGAAACCGGCCACTAAATAATAAAATGAAATGAGTAATACTGCAATCGGATTAAAGCTTTTTTTCTATTGCCAATTAATTATTTGACAAATCAAGGTGAGTCTGATTATAATGTGCTGCTCTTGCAAGTCTTTGTACAATAAAATTGTAATTAGGTACAACTATAGATTTTTTTCCTCAGTGTTAGAAATAAATTAGATTTAAAAAAAAATTGGATTCGTGTTATTTTGTGTACCTCTCTGTAACCTGTTCATAGTATGTGTATTTTAAAAATGTATTCTAAGGAAAATGGACAAACAATATTTTTATCACTGATATTAATCGTAGTATTCTAGCCCCTAAACACCATCTTTCTTAGTTTTATATATAATAGAAACATTATATTACAATACTATATTGCTTGAGCATTCATTTTACGTTATTCAACTAGTTATCAAATATGCGAAAGATCTCCCTTCCTTACAATTTACATCGTTAGGTATATCCCATAACTATATGCAAAAAATATTAAACAATCATAATGTCATTAAAACTTTGTCACTTAAAAATATTACGTTTATTTTATTATTATATATAATCTACAATGACAAAATCATCTTATATAAAATAGATATAATTATATCAGATAAGCATACATAAAGGCAAGTTGTTTGTAATTCATTTTGTCTAGGCAATTACTTGAGGGTAATTATATACACGGAAATAAATAAATATGCTGTCCCATCTAAATTATTCAGAGACGGTTCTAAGGGAAGTAATCGACGTAATATACTATAGTATTCTCTAATACCAATATTCAACTTTACAATACATAATATAAAATCATCTGTACTATATCCAGTTACGATCGGTAAGTATTCTTATACAACGGAGACTTCAAACTGTAACATTAGAGATATGTGCTTATAACATTTTAGCCTCTCTCAAAAAGTTTCAACGAACGTCCAACGCAAGGCCGACTCGATAAATCGTCTATTAAAATTACTGTACAAAAATCGCGTCGCTCACGAACGTCACACCGGGCACTTCACATCATATGTCCGAACTTATCGTAATGCATTTTAAAGAAACGTTTCACCATGTTCTACGCTAAATATTGCTCGTTACTTGTTTAAAGGCAAACTTTCACTTACAGTCTGGGAGTCGGTGGAGTTGGCGGAGTCGTCGGCCAGCAGCCGGCTCAGCTGCTCGTCCAGCCCCACGCTGCGCCGCGCCTCGCGCTTGTCGCTCGCGAACACGTCGTCCCCCACCATCATGCCCTCGTCCAGATACGAGAACGAGTCCAAGTTGATGTCCGTACTCGTGATCGCCGTGCTGTAGATGTCTATCCGCTTCTGCTGCGACGTCGGCTCGGCCACCTTCTCGGACAGCTTCTCCTTCGCCTTGAACAACGCCTCCGATTCCGATTTATCGATCTTATCGATTTTATCCGGCTTCTTCCCCTTCTCTATACACTTAGACTTCAACGCGAACGAGGAGTCGTTGCTCGACGAGCCGTCGTCTTGTAACTGGCTGAGCAACGTCCGCGTGGCGAGCGAGAAGCCTCTGGTCGAGCTAAACAGTTCCTCGTTATGCCCTAAAAATAGAGACGAGTTTAGCGAAAGCAAACTTATCAAAGATAAACTTTTCAAGTGCATAACTTACCGCTCGCCGACGACCGCGGGATGCTCTCCTGCGACGAGCGCGGCCGCGGGCAGCTGCCGTCCGCCATGAACTCGTTTTCGCTGTCGCTCGACATTCCGAGGTCTAAATGTAACGAATTCAACTTGTCGTCGTCGTCCTTCCCCTTTTTGGTGACCGTGTCGAGTTCCATTTCCCAGTCTGTGACGCTCGACGAGTCTTTCGCGCCGTCCGCGTCCTTGATGAGATTAGTTTTGACGTCGTCCTTATCTATGATTCTTAAACTACTCTCGTCCATCTGTACGATGTCCGCTATGCTCTCGGTCGTGGAGTCCAAGCTGTTAGTGTTGCACGACTCCTCCGTGAGTTGACTGTCGAACAGTACCGGGGTGTCTTCGGTTATTTCTTGATGAGATAGTTGTTTCTCCTGTTCGGGGACGCGCGGGGCGTTGGTGTTTCGACTGTCCAATATTTCGGACATCGTCGTCGTCCGACCGGTTTGCTCGTTATTAAGTTCCAAGACAATGACATTTCCTGCACATTTACTCGTCTCGGCCTGTTCCGGCTTCGACGCTTGGAGAAGTTTATTTACATTCTTGCCCATAATTATTTTCGTGTCGCTGCCGTTCTTAGTGAAGGTTAAGGTTTTGCCTATCGTGGATCCTTTTTGTACGACTATCAAGCTGCCCTTACCGCTGCCCGGGCGAACGATCGGGTTCGTCATTTTAGGGGTACTGACTGGTGCCAGACCCTTTACGGGTACGATATCTGCTAAGTTTGCTGTTTTGATCGGTTCCACGCTCACTATTTTGGCGTTCGAGGGCATCGTGTTGACTACGGCCGGCCTCGACACCACCGTGACGGGAGAGGACTTTACCTGCGTCTGACTGGAAGGCTGAGAACTCACCGGCACTAGTTTCATAGCTGTCGGTATCCCCTTAAAATGTAACAAAGGCATCTGTCCCTCGTTTCCCGACTTCGTCCTACTTTTAGCCGGCACCACGACCATCTTTTGTCCCGACTTCGGATTCAATACGAACGTTTTCGCAGAAACCTTCAAATCTGTCGCCGGGATCCCCTTGGCGGTCAACGATTCTGATGTTTTTGGCAAGATGTTGTTCGTACTGACGGGCTTATGATCCCTGGTCGGCGTGTTGACGGCCGAAGACGTGACTATAATTTTGGAGTTCTGTTGCATTAGTCTATTGTCCATAGGTTTCGATACTACGATCATTTTTTCCGAAACGTGAGGATTCGACGGACGGGATTTGGGCGTGGAGCCGATCACTTTGGTGGTGTTCACCTTACTTTGGGTATTTACAACTTTGTGAGCAGAACTCGGCGCGACGACGACTTGTCTACTCGAAATAACTTTTACACCATCGGGCTTTTGTAAAATTTTGAATTCTGGCATTTGTACTTTCTTTTCTGGTGCGTGTGATACGTCAGTTCTCTTCTTTATTATAAGGTGGCAGGGTTTGGAGTTTGTTTGTTTGACTGGCGTACTCTGCGCTTGTAACGGGGAAGGATCGTCGGGATGTGCGCTGTCTGACACTCCTAACTCATGGGGCACCGTGGCCGGTTGCGTCAAAATCTGCATAGTCGGTGAATCCGTGACCATTCCAGGCGATGACAACACTTTGGGTTTTAAGTCATCCAAGTAGTCGGATTTTATACTACCTAATATTGATTGAGCGTAGGACGCCTGGAAGGAATTCGGCGCTCCTGTATAGTCTAAGTGCATTGACGGGTTATACTGCTTATTGGGCGAAATATCCTGCTGTTTCTTATGAAGCTTGGACATAATTTGTGTATTCTTTGAACTTTGTCTGTGGGCCCTGTGTTTGTGTGGCGCGCGCGGCTGGTGCGCTTGATTTGATTTGCTTGTCGACACTTTGCTAACTTGATTATAAGAATGTTTAGATTGACTTGATGATTTACCTGTGCAAAACATAAATTAATTGTTACTATGTTGCAATCATTATACATGAATTACAATTTGTTCAATTAATTCCTAATTTAATTGAATATTCATCACTTACAGGAGTTCTGTATTTCAAGTCAGTTTGTAAAGTTAAATGTATTTTTTAAATTTATATTGTTCAAGCAAACATCATAGAGTAGGTACATACACCATAGGAAAAATTCCTAGCATTAAAACATTTTACATATTCTATGGGTCCTTTATCTGAAAATACTGTTTCCTTTTTTTTGTAAAATGAAGCAAGATAAATATAGATATTTGATAGTTTGTTCATAGTGTAAGCTAATTTATAAAGATTTATTTAGTACACTAAAGTAAAAATGTGATATTTGATTTAAGTATTCTAACTAAACACTTATTGTAAAGAAATCAATTACCACTTAAACATACCATATAACAAATTTTATTACTGAAAAAAATAGGTTATAAAAACACAATAAATTATTTCTTCTCTAAACTATAGTACTTAATAAATACCAAAGATACTTACTTGTAGGTGGCTGAGAATATTTTGAGTATATCTGTGACAGATTCAAATGTTTCTGATTGGTGCTGGCGGGGATGTTCCTCATGTTCTTCATTGGAGTGGATATGTCATCTGGTGTAGCACTGCTTTCAGGTATTTTCCTTTTTCGACATATTAATTCTGTTTCCCATATCTAAGATAAGAAAAAAGTAAATGCTCATGATTTTGGGGCTATTTAAAATGTATTAAATATTGAAGTGTAATATGGTATAATTTTTGACTTCAACAATATTGATCATAAATTATAGATAAAAAAATAATAATATGAAGTACAAAAATATTCATCGATTTGAAAGCTACAAAACCAATTCAATTATCAATTCTCTTGTAATTTTATTTCAGTTACTAATTTAAAAGGTAAAGTTTTAACAACATACTTTGCTTGAATGATCTTCCATGGCAAGCGGAGGGTATAATATTTCATCCATTGGCTCATTCATCTGACTTCCTTCAGCTGTAAGACCCTCGGTATCAGTAAGTTCCTCCTCATTAGACCGAGGAGCAGCTAACTCCTCGGCCTCCAGTTTCTTTTCTAACTCTGCATTCTCATTTTCAGCTTTCTCACCAATTTTATCAGCTATTTCTGTGTACACAGTTTGTGCTACCCCACGTGGCAACAGTGGCACTCTCCGCCGACCCTCGCAGATCCATCCTAACCCTGTGTTTGGACCTGTTAACCTGAAAAAAAAAAATTACAAACTTATGATAATTTTTGTCCAAATAAAATGGGCACTTGTCTATACTGACTCTGTTGCAGAAGTGTATAGGTAATATCTTTGTTAATAAATAATTATGATTTTTCTTTTTTATTATAATATTTAGCAGTAACATACAAATAGAGGTATTTAAGTAAAAGTAAAAAAATAAACACCCTTTCTTAAAATTTTATTTAGGTTATAAAAAATTCCGACTAAATAATAAGTTAAACCTTTTTTAATTTTTTTTTAAACATTTAATCTTAACTGACATTAAAAAGACAATGACATCCACACACTTCATAGGTTATGTGTCAAAAATTAATACAAGCTATAAAACTAAATTTTAATCAATTTATAATTCTGAGAGAATTGTGAATAATGCAAATCATACCACACAAGTAGATTAACATTTACAAGTGTCAAATTATCAGCCATATCTATAAGGCTAAGAAATAAATGACAATTGAATAACTCAAATTTAACATTTCACTTCCAATCTTATTAGAACAAATCTTAGTTTATCTTGCAAAATGTAATGAGGCACATCAACATCACACTCACTAGCACAAGCTCAGCCATCTTTGACATTGTTAGAACACTGATTTAAAAATAAATCATGAACTTCAATCACAAAATACAATTGAAATAAAGCTTACTGTTCAGCAATAGTGGCTAGTAGCTCGTCATTGGACACGCGACGCGCTTCGGCGTTGTGGCGATCGCTGCTAATATGCAAAACGGCGCGCAGTTCCTCGAGCAACTTTTTTCTGTTGTCTTCCAAGGGCCCTTGTGCTCTGAACACATTGATCATATTCGAGTAGGCATCCAATTCTATAATCAAATGAATGAACCATGATATAGTACGTATATACGAAGCACTTTTCACATTAAAAATCATCAAACAAAACGGTCACAACGCGAGAAAACCATAGGAGGGAAAACGAATGCCATTTATAAAACTAAATATATACCGAGTCTTCTGAGCGTCCGTTGACATTCTTCGCGGCTCAAGTTCAGCAGCGAGGGCCACATTTTTACCAGCTTACGTATATTTGTGTTTCTCCACTGTTTGATTAAATTATTTTAACCATATTTTATTAAATACTCTACTGGCAAATATCCATACTGTTTACTTCAAACGACAATTGAGACAATTCGTTCATTTTGACATTTCAAGCAGAGTAGAGATGCGAATTATAACGGATAGCTTGAGTTTTGTCTATGGATATGGGGATATCAGAATTCAGGGAAGTGCATTACCCACAAAAAAAAATCAATTATTGGATTGGATTGATCATATTTTTTACATTATGTTAGGATATACGGTACGAAATGAGTTAATACTGTTAAAGTGTGTCTTTGCTGCGTTCATAGTTTTTGTTTGTTAAAAATTCGGTTTATAGCGTTTTTACAATATTTTATAATATAATAAGTAATATCATTGAATAAAGAAATAGAATAGACAATAAAATGTTTCTGTGAAGCTAAAACTGAATGTATAAATTGCTTATAACAAAACCTCTTAGTAAGGATATTATTGGGACCGCATAAACCATGACAAGCGGGTGTGTGAAAAAAAGCTTTCCAACTTTTTGAAGCGGTTTCCTTAAGCTCGATTCTAAAAAAAAATATAATATAATGTTTGTCAGAGTCAGAATAAATTTTGGCCCGTAGCTGAGACTAAACTTTTTTACATTGATTCTAAGTAATCAAACATTACCGATGATTTTAGAATAATAATGTTAACTACCTTTTATTAAAAGTATCTAAATTACAATGAGAATTTCCCTTAAATGCGCAAAATTTATTCATATGCAACACTGAACATTTAAAAACCATAAACAACCAAGCTAATCAAACGTCGACTGTTTTTGAATATTGTTTGACATATAGTTAAAAAATTAATAATATTGTTGAAACAAATAAAAATATGTTATTTAATTTGGGAAAATAATATAAAGATTAAATTATTAATAAATAACATAAAATGTAAGGAAATAAAATATGGAAAAAAATAGTTGATATCACTCTCTGTAAATACGCTTTGAGTGTTTGACTTTTTTGACATTTAGCCCTGGACATAGATTATATATAAGATAAAAAAGTATGCTAACAGGTGCTAACAAAATAACATTTTTTTTATTTTATTTATATTACGAATTTGTCACCTTACATACTATAAACGTTTTATTATAATTTTCTAAAAATTTTAACAAATAGCTAGTGACCGTTGTTATATATTATGCGACTTTTGTGATTAATATTTTCGTACGAAATGAAATTGTCATTATCGTTTTGACAATTAATGTCAATTCAATACTTGACATTTTAAAAATGAAGCCAACCACAACGTTGAAGGATGGATAACGTATTTTTGTTTTGAATTTCACGTATTTTTTGGTGGGATACGTTTTGAATAACAAACAAATAAGTGCACAATAAATATTTACATAAATAACAATGACGGACGTAGAGGATATAATTGATTATATAAAATCATTGAAAAAAGGTTTCGACAAAGATTTGTTTCAGAGTAAAGTGGACGAATTGGCTTATGTTGTTGATAATGAGGGCTTGGATTACGAAAGCTTCCACACTTTGTTGAAAGTATGGCTAAACTTAAGTATACGTAAGTACTATGATTTTGGTTTCCTGTCCTATTTTATTCATGATAATAGTTCTAATCGAGTAATTAACAATTTTCAGCTATTACAAAATGGGTAAGCTTAGGCACTTGTTTGGTCCCAAGAGAAAGAATAGCCAAGAGGAGCATTGAGTATACATTGCGGTGGTTCATGGCTAATTTTGAAAATCAAGCTAATTTTCCGAGAATATGTTTTGTTTTGGACTGGCTCACAGGTATGTTGTAGTCATTATCAATATTATGATTATCAATATTATGAAAACCTATAATAGTTCCAGTTAAGGCATAATAAAACACTTTTTCTTGTCGTTCTAAGCGACAATATATTGATATCTTAAGTGTTCCTGATGTACATTTGTTACAGAGACCTCTTAAAATTTCTGTATTTTTTCTATTTGTTTTTATTTTGATATATTGTCATGTATAGTCTTGAAACCTAAACCTTGGTACTAAGGCACAGGCTCAAAAACTTAAATTTTCAGTTCAATATGATCCTTAATTAAAAATAGTTTCTAGCCATCATAATAATATATCCAGCAAGCTAGTAGGTATAAATTATTTAGTAAAAATGTATTCATTATTAATTTCAGCTGCTATGGACAATGATTGTATTGACATGAACTCTTTAGATTCTGGATATGAAATATTCTATACCATGTTGTCTTATGAAGGCTTGGTAAGTTTTCAAATGTTTACATTCCTTTGTAATTTTAATTATGCTTGTTCTTATTACTATGACTATAATATAAATTATAATAATCCTGTATTTCCTGATCATATTGAGATATTCTTCTACACACTAATCAACACCCTCTCAAAACATAATATGCAGTTAAAAAGATCTAGAAGAATAATAACAGTACAGTATATAAAAATTTATAAATTCTATTATAGAGTGCCCATTGTATAAAGCTGGTTTATACACTGACGAAGCCAGTAGATGTGACAAGACGTCGAGCACTTGAACTACTTGATTATGCTAAGAAACGTGAAGGTAAAAAGGTAAAACAAAAATTTTATTACTTCTATCATTTACTATTATTTCTGGCTTGCAGGCAAAACTTTGAACTGTCCCTCTAGCTATATTTTTAGAGATTATAGAGCAGGTAGGATGATTAGAAGTATCTTTAAAGATAGAAATATAGTATATGTATAGATATACTCTTCTGGGAATGGTTTATTAATGTTTTCTTAGCATCTATAGGTATAATTTTCTTTTTACAGAATATGTATCGTCAACTGCAAGTTTTACTGGGTCTCTTCAAGTCTTACAAGCCAGAGTGTGTTCCTAATGATGTACCATCCATTGCTATACACACATCATTCAGGAAGTTAAATATGGTACTTGTTGAGAGATTTAAGAATTGCCAGGTATGTTACATAGTTATAATAATTTAGGAATCATTATAAGGGAACATAATTATTTTATTGTGCAAAAATAATTGATGTGCATACCTAAATGTATCATTGATACCTACATCAACATGATTTTGAATTTTGTACATGTGTGTGTATAAGTTCTATCTATATTAGCATCTACTTTCATTAAGGAAAATGGAGTTTGAACAACAAGAGTGTAAAAAATATTACCTCCAATCTTTTCAGAGTCATCTGCATAATTCAGCGACAGACCAGCAAAGGCTATTTTGGATCAACCCTATAAATTCAGTAAGTATAATATACCTAATTACGTTATTATAAATTGAGTTTGATTATTTCATAGTAATTGTTAGTAAATGATCTCATAAATTGATAAAAAGGTCATACTTTGACTTGCTTTTTTTGGTTGCATTAATAAAATTTAATATTGATGATATTTATATATACTTTTAATTGAATTGTAGACATAGTTTTTTTTATGAATAAACATTGTTTCAGGCAGGTGGCAAGAATAAAAAGGTGGACCCACTAGTGCCAAACATGGAGTTTATGAATGTTGGCTCAAAGCAGTACTCTGAGAGCTCTCAGCTGAAGACATATCTTGACTTTTCTGAGTGAGTGCGATTATATTGCAGCATACTATGTTTTTTTATACTAAAATGTTGATCAGTCATATTCATTTGGATTTAACACGAGTAGCTAAAATAATTTGTATACAAGTTCCGACACTTGGTCACCTCGCCTGGCGGGATATCTGCCTTGGCCATACATTAGTATTTTTTTATTTATATCGTTCGTATATGTTACATGTTTCAGTGCGGCGTCGTTACTACAAGGCGCGTCTCAGCGGCCGCTGTGTCGCCCGGCGCGGCTGCGCGCGTTGCTGTGCAACACGACGGGCATCACGCTGCTCGCGCTGGCCACTGACGCCGACCACGCCTTCCTCTCACATGACCTGCAACACTTACTATCCACATGTAAGTAGGGGATGAAGAAACATTGGTGTTATAAAGAAATCTTTATAAACAGTTGCGAACTAAGCTTATAAGGTTACTAAAGTGTACCAAAAAAGTAAGTGTATCATACAATGAAAATATAATCAATTTTCATCATGGGTAGTTTTAACCCATTTGTCTATTTGTCACCGAAATACATCAGTAATAATTCTTGAGTTAAAATATCAATATTGAATAAACATTTCTTATCAGCTAAGTTATGGAACAACAGTGGCACATAAGTAACTGACTTCATTCTATTTTGTTGTCAGGTTTCCTAGACGTATCTCCTCACAGCTACATAGAGAAGCAAGATCTCCTGTGCCGACTGTCCGTGCTGCAGCGCACATTGATGCAGGGCATCCCGGTCGTCACGAGGTTCCTGGCGCAGTACCTGCCGTTCTGGAACGAAAAGGACTTCTTTGCTGAGGTATGGAATACAGATAGTTAATTTTTTTTTCTTGCTTTGTGAGTTGTGACCGTATTTTATAACTATCCCCGTCTCATAAACTCTGAACATACTAAGTTTTCGTCTAAATCGAAGCAGTGGTTTCCGAATTAGCTGTATTTTCACAAGAGATATGTATACCTCTTAATTTTTTTTTAACTCCATGACAGGGTTTAGTTGAAGTTATTGTAACTATAATTACCGCCATTTTAACTTGTAATTATATCTAATTATCTAATTACCTTCAGATTCTGGAGCTAGTGGAGTGGGTGAACGTGGACAACGTTGAACACGTGCGGTCCATACTGCAGTCGCTGGGCAAGGTGTACCAGCGCTCCTCGCCGATCGAACAATGCGCCATTATTAAAGCACTCACTCAATTACATAGTAATCTGGTAAGACTAGTTTGCATTAGTAATAACTACTAGTCATTAATAGGAACAATTGGGAGGACATTTTATAAATATTTATATCTATAGCTTATGTTACTCTAACAATCGAGACGAATCAAGTAATGCGCCATAATCGTAAAAATCCGTTTAGATGTTTAGGTTGTAAGGCGTGTAAAACAAAAGAACATAATGTACATACATACATACTCGTACATATACATATACAGTCAAGTAAAAAGTGACATTTACCGACATTGTGACTGTCGTTTCTTACTTCGTCGATTAAACAATTACAAATTAAAATATTATAATATTATTTTATACAATTTTAACATGTGCAAATAAAGTTGGGTGGAGATTCA
>LGAG01000213.1:196426-206642 GCA_001278395.1 Lerema accius
ATATTATACCAGATATCGACGCTAAATTTAGTATACGCAACCATTTAGCGTTAGCGCCGTATACTTATATGCAGTTACAGGATGTAGATGACTCTCAGGTGAATAATAAGTTGTTGTTTGACGCGGTTATAGCTCACGAGTTCGCTAACTTGAATGCTTTCGAACGACTGGCGATGGCGGGTATGCCTTGATTGAGATATTATATACTTTTAATTATGAATAAACATATAATTAGTTCTTATTGACATAGTACGATGGTTGAAAGTTGAAAGCAAATTTTTTGACTGCTTTTTTTCGACTGCGTTTTTTCGATTGATATTTTAAGTTCCAGTTGTAAGTTGTATTGGACTATTTTTAAATAACTTTTTATTCTTAAGCGTATTCGTACATTTTGGTTTAAGTCAAGATTTTCGTGTATTCATATTAATTACCAATGGGTTGTTTCTGTTGTGTATTTGATGTTGAAGAAAAATGAAATTAAATATAAAATATTTCTCCTCATCAACCAAATAAAAATAGAATAAGAAACCTGATCGTATATAGAGAGACATACAAGTCCCTTTCTTTGTGAGAGATGATTCGATTCTACTACGATTATTACATTGATAACGAAATTTAAATTATTTATTTCGTCTTAATGTCGAACAACAGCTTACTTGACAATAAAAAAAAATATATAATTCTATGTCAATTTATAATGTCTCGATAGACAATGCCCATCATAAAATATCATAAGTTTTAAGAAATAAAAATAATGTCAATTTCTAATGTCTCGATAGACAATGCCCATCATAAAATATCATAAGTTTTAAGAAATAAAAATACATGCCTAAACTTAAGTAAGCAAGAGTTGGTCGAGAGAAAATAAACCGGAGGAAAAAAACCGGTAGTCTTTTTTAACAAAAAGAAAAATTCTTATAAAATCTTTTTATAATGCGATTTGTGCCTAATATTATCACTATGATAATAATTAAATAAGACTGCTAATATAATATTTGTAATAATACATCAGACTTGGGTAGAGTCGCCAAGTTCTTTATATTTGTACAAATTGTTTAACGATCATGTTTGGGATTAAGAAAACAAATTGTATTAATTTTCTATTAATAAATGTGATAAGCAAAACTTGTGTAGTGTTTTTAAAACCTGTTGAAATTGTGAAAGAAATGTTTGTACCCCTTATAATGAAGTGCAGAAAACGAGATTTCGGTTATCACAAAAAAGGACTAAAAGAAAAATCCCTATTACACTTCAGAAGCGGGACTGAATGCCGTTTCTACCGTACAAAGAAAAAGATTTAATAAGATATTTACAGACTTTATTCATCCATAGTGAACAACTTAAAACAAAATGGAAAAGTAGAAAATTACCAACGTGAATACAGGAAACCTCTAAAACCACAGTGAAATTGCGCACCGAAAAACCTCTTAATTAAGTCTTCTGTACTACCTACTTAGCATTTTTAAAACGATGTGGTTTAGCGGGCTGCTAGAAAACAAACTAAGTGCAAATAGTATGTTAAATGTCTACTTATTTTACGGAAGCACCTACAAAGACCATTGCATTATGGATGAATTTATATCTTTTGAAGAGGGGAGGAAATGAGGAAATAATATTGGGACTTCCTTAATTTCCTCGTAGCTGGCGGGTTCTTTTAAGCGTTGTCCATCGCTTTCAAATTCGGTCTCACAAAGAAACAAGGAATCGAAATGAGCCGGAGAGGTGCTCGGCCCCCATTAATTACACCTTAAAAAGTGCTCTGGGCGTCCCCACGCTTTGCACGCGGCTACAGAGAGCAAATTAATACAATGTCATGATGTATTATGTGCCGTACTGTACGTGCGCTGATCTGCGCCTCGAGCGCAGGGTGACTATGACAAGCGAAATGCGTAGACTGCGTGCTAAGAAACGTCTAGTCCTTCAAAGAAAAATTGCAGTCATGAAAATTATTACGAGTGACTAAAATGGAAATTCAATACCACGAGCTATTATAGAATGTAACTTCGTCCGATTAATTATTATACTTTACACTATATCTTTATTTGAAATTCCAGAAAGGTGTTTACCTACGTATACTTTAAATTAAATACTAACTACAGAACTGACAAAATAAATAAAATAATAGTAGCTTAATCCATCGCTATGAGAGATGTCTCTCAGCTAAATACAAATCAACCAGTAAAGTAGGTATGTAGAAGCTAAGGGCAAGTGAGCATGGAGTTCCATCGATACGCATGTCGTATTAACGTCGCAATCTCGAACGTGAGTTACTTTTCCATTTCCTCTGGTTACCGCTGCTCATTTATTTTTCGTGGTCCGTTCGAAAGCATAAATTATGGACACCGTGGTTGGAGACTGCCACGTAGCGGGGTGCCGATGCCGTTCGGCGGAGTGGAAAGGGGTCTCCCCACACCCCACGCCACCCTTCGCCTCAATGAGAAATGTTTCAGGGACTCTTGTCCCCTTTTGCCCCTTTTTGCGAGCGACATCTTCAAGGATATTGTGTTAATCGGACCCCGCGATACTTTTTGCGAATGCCGGCTGTGAGAAACATTTAAAAAATTGCGTCCGTGATATTGCGCCTTTGTTATTGTTTTAGTTAAATCAGAGTAATTAGAAAAACCAAGTTTGTATTATTTCATTTAAAGTAGTATCTCCATAATTTCTAATGAGAACTGTCTGATTGTCTCTATTATTTTTAATTGGAACTTTATTTATTTCTTTTTAATACACCCTTCCTTACTTGTAATTGAGAATCCACTATTATTTTCTAAACATGCCTTCTACGTAATGTGTTTCCTTCAGTCTATATGGTTACAAACTTCGACTCAGTATCCTGAATCGCTCGATTCAGAAAAACTTTAAATTTTACGTAACACTCCCGCCAGTACCTATTATCAACTAGGTTGTACTCTAAAGTCATCAATTGACAACAAATTAAACACAATTACCTGAATATACCTATAACTCGTATTATGTATCAATTTAATTGTAATTTTGGAAATTATACAATAATACTTACGTATTTAAATAAAACCCAAATTCGTGAGTAAGAGCTCATGCAATTAAATTGTGACGACAGTACGTTTATAGACCTTTACAATCGTTACAAAAATAATGTCCCTATTAACTCGGAAATGATTGATCCTATTTCTACAGATAAGGTGCTTAGAAAATATTGCAATATCTAGCGGATTGCCACGAGTTTGCGTAACTGGTAACAGTTGATAGGGGAGGCATTGAGGGGTAGTAGTTTATACCGCGGTACCCTCCGACCCCGAATTCCTTTTTATCCCTATTCAAAAATCACTTCGAGTGTTGTGTTTTCGATGTGAAGTAACTACTGCTCTTGTTTCGGTTAAATTATTGTTAGGGGTGAATTGTTGTGCGCCCGCATTATTTTTAAAATATCTGGGCCAATTTTTATTCCCAAATCTTTATAAGTATCTAGGTAGTGATACTGGGTATTGTCTTGATAGAAATAATGACTATTCACCTCGGTATGAAACAAAGACAAAAATTTAAAGTGTAACAGAAAATTTAATAACGTATTTTTCTTTTTACTTTCAGAATAATATCATAATTTTGAGAGCAATAAAGTCTTATATTACCTATTAATTTTAATCTGTAATAATATGAATATAATTGAGTAGTTCCTATTTTCTTTATTCTTAGTACTGAAACTCATAATAGCCTAATAGAAACGTTTTAAAAAAGTCAGATAAATTGTCTAAAATTATTATTAATTAAATTACATTATTATAAGTTAGGTTGCAACTTTTCTCGGTTGTATCGCCACCCGCGTTGGTTCAAGTTTACAGCTGATCTGTCTCGCAGCGGGGGGTTAATAGCAATCAGCGCGAACTCAACTCGCCATTAGGAAGCTGTCAGTAGCACCAATGACGATACGATGCAGCGAGCCACACTGTCGAACACTCTTACTAATTCTAGTGGTTTCTTTGTTAATGATTTGGTTTTTAATCTGTGAAAATCCAATGGGTAGTTAGGTATATTATAAGTAATTAACTAGGTACTCGTAGCTTATTAGGAAGTTATACTTAGGGTCGGTTTTTTGATCGCTAGTTATGGCAACCAATGTTTAAAATATTAACTAAAGTTTAAATTATTACGAACGATTTAGTAATAATTTGAAAATTATTATTTTTATTATTTGTTTACTTAGCTTATTAAAATTCGATGTTTATTGTGGAAGATAATTTTAGATGAATTTGAAATTTTTCTTTTTCCTTTTGAAATTGTCTATGATTTTATTTTTTCTAATCCATAAAACGGCTTATTGGTTTTGGATGCGGTTTTCGCCGAAGTATTGTATTAAGCTTGAGGCAATATCAAGTATTTTTTCGCAGATATTACTTAATTTTAGTACGTGTTAGTTAAATCGTACGTATATGGTAAGAGACGAAACAGTTTTACACGGTAAAGCACAGTAACTAAGAAGAAGCTAAATCAATCTTGATATGAAGGCATCCACGTTATCAAAAAGCTACCTATGTCAATATGAACTTAATCTAGTGCAAGAACTTCTGAAGGTCGCATTAGTGACTTCCCAGTTACGAGGTCTTTCATGCTCTACTGAAATCGCTACATAATTATAGTAGGTAGGGTCTTATCTTGTTGGATTTAAATCATTGGTTTCTAACCTGGGAGTACCCCCGCTGGGGTAAATCAGTTATTTTACGTGGGTAACGAAGGAACTAATTAGGATCGTAAAGTAAAAAATTGAGAAAAAATAACTTGTGTAGTTTGTTTTTATAACATTTTAAAGATGGGGTAAAATTAGTTTTATAGGTCACAGGGGTAACGATATTGAAAAGGTTAGGCACCCCTGATTTGAATCAAGTCGATTATCCTAAGCATATACCCGTAGGTAAATTGAAAGAAGTTTCTGCCGAAATCGTAATTGTTTAGACGCTCTTGGATAGCTATTTCCCATTGTTTCCAGCTTTCACAATCATCCGTCAGGCGCGCTATTAGCGAACTGTCAACAGCACTTCTAACTTGCGATGTTTGATGACCGACGCTTGTGTTGTGAGAGCTTGGAGAGCCTGCTTTGTTGTTTGCTTGAATTATACGAAGTGAAACGATTAGTTTAGATCATTTAATAATTATCTACAGCGCGTCGCTTTATTTTTGATTATCTCTTTTTGTAAAGTCATCAGTAGTTTATGGTTTATGGTAACCTAGGAGTCTTTTGGAGTTGAAGTGGACTATTAATTTTATTTTCCTATCTATCCCACTCTCCTTTCCTGTTCTTCGTTTCGTAAAATAAATGGGTTAAGTTATATTCGCTGATTTCAAATACAAAGAGAAAATCTTTATTTTGCTCATTGGGTTTTGTGAATTGGTATTTTTAATTTTGTCAGCTTGCAAAAAAATACCCTTTAGGTAGGTTCTTGTCACATTTTACGAGTAACACTGTGATGCTACTAGGTCGCATCAAGAACGTACTTACCCATAAAAAAGACATGTAACTATGGCATTAAAACAACATTAAATTCATTCAACAATTACGTAATAGCACAACATCGCAATAATCGGTACAATATCGATATAAAATGGGCAATTTATAAAACACTGGTGAAGCGGGCAAAATAATAGCTATTTAAACAGAAGCGTCGTACGTGTTACCAAATGTCAAAGCCCTTCTAAACCTCTGAGATCTGCAAACACGGGTGCTGAATCATGTTAGTGTAGGCAAAGCCCGCCCGGCTGCTGTCTGTACCAGAATCGATAAAATTCGGGTCCGCGCCCCCGTGCGTTGCCATGGCAACCGGCCTCCATGCCACCCCGCCACATCTCGCTACACCGATGTTGACTTAGACGGATAGGGTAAGAGGCTTAATAATGGTTTTATGTTACTTCGCTGTTACCTATTAAAGCACACTTTAAAAAGTTTCAATGGGCAATGTTTTCTTTTATGAACAAAAAATTTTATCAACTTTTTAAATTTTATCTTTTTATGAGAGATCTTGTAATATTTCTTCTGAACAGACCCTTTGACCATGAGTTTCAGAAGTGGAAAATCTGCAAATAATGGCTTTGTATTTTCTCGCCGTAGACGCCGCCATCTTGGCAGACCGCGTGACGCCATTTCAAATTGACTACATTCACGGTGGCACACTCTCGCTATTATTTACGTTTCGCATGAGTTTGCACCTTTCTTCCTTATCTAGTAGATTTACTATCAATGAAAGTCGTTTAAGGCTGAAATGACTGAGTTTGTAATTTAACTGTTGGGAGAAAAAGGCTATTGACTCTGGAAAAAGGTACTAGTTTCTGATTGCATCTCAAATCTTTTCGTCATAAACAGGAATTTTTCCTTGGATATTTGAAAGACTGGATCCTAAGGCACAAAACTACGTCAAAGAATTGATCTCCAAAGACATCAATCTTTATTGCCATTAATATTTTTAAACTACTCAAGGGACAGACCTTTATTCAAAGCGTGTTCAATAAATTAACGAGATCGTGTTACGAAGCAGTTGTATGCATTGCACGAACGGGAGTCCTTGGGCGCTTAAGCGGCTCCCAAGCACCCCGCTCGCTACTGCCATATAGTCGGAGTTTATCCAGGGAGGGCGTGCAAACTTTCTCCTACTCGTAAAACCCTGTTTACGCAGCGAGGGCTTAAATATTTCTTTGCGGATCGGGATTACTTAGCGATGAATAAGTAAATTGCATTCAAAGTGTAATCGGATTTTTGTCACTACTTTCCGTTGCTGTGTCGCGTAGTTTGCGTTTTGTAGCTCCATGAAATTTCCAAGTGCTACGCTATGATGCTCTAGAGAATACTGCACCTATCGCACCATGAGATAAATACTTATTAATATTCCCCAGGCGCAGTTCTAGGTCTTTTGTCTTCCACGGCAGGCAATAAAGAGCGAGACGCCTGGAAATGTGCTGCATTTATACAGGTTCCAGGCGGCGAGTAACGTAGCGTTTGTGTTTTATTTTCAGCGCCCGACGCTCCTTTGCCGGCGCTCTTATTGCTTTGAGACTAACAAGGTTTTTAATTATTTCCTTTAATGCCACTTTCAGCAGCGACGTTAGGAGTTTGTTTTAGCATCCATGGGAGTTTTCATGAGAGACGAATAATGAAGGCGTCTTTGTAGGTACTTTTATTGGTGGCCCTGTGAGGGATGGTTCAAGCGATGCTCTTGAATGTTCTTAGTGATATATTAGGTCCATTTTGTTGCGTCCGGAGGGGTGAGGGCGGGTGTCGTTATCAAGTTGCGAAACGTGCGCAGAGCAATGATGGACGGGCCTCTTGGATTACAGTCAGATGTGGGAGGATCGTACCTCGCAGTCCTTATCAACTTTAACCATAGTTCTCTTATACATATAGGTAAGCATAGAATTGTCTCTTTATTGATATTAATTTAATAGGTATGTAAGATTAATCCCATCAAGGGCTTGTCTCGTAGGTGCCTTATAATTTTTTTTATACCTACCAGTAAATTGTATTAATTGACTATTTTAGAGTAGTATTTTGAAATAAGGAACATACAAGATTTGCAAAGTGAAGCTTGAATTACCAGTGTTGCACAGTTTTATTTATCAACGACATATACAAAAAATATAAAATACTGTTTTATTTTAGAAGCAACAATAACCCTAAAGGTTAAGTAAGCTATACCTACGTTTTTAGTAAAGAATGTGACGTCATCACAACCCCGTCACGGAGAGGCATGAATCTTGGGTAAGATTTATTGCGTTTAGACGTTCGCCATTTGCGATTTAGGAACCCTTGCCATAAAACATGTATAGTACAGTACAGTAGCGGGCGCAGTAACAGTTCTAGTATATTATGCAGATACGAGTACCTTTTTTACGTATTTTTTCTTAGCTTTTACCCGTCTGTACCGAAAAGAAGGTAATGTTTTTCGAGCGAGTGGCCTCAACCGTTAAGGGCGCACTACTGAGTATGGGTCTCTTTATACACTATTAACGATTTTTATCTATTGTTTGAATGGTGTGATAAATGTTCTCATAGACACTGAAATACAGCTTTCTAGCAGCAGTAGTAGTTTTTAGTTGAGACACGCAGTTTTTGAGCTGCATCCAAGGTAGACGGAAAGACATGGAGAAGCTAAAAAAGTTCAGATTTTTCTACAAAAATCTAAAAAACACACAATTTGGCTTTTACGTCCTTTGGTGTTGCGCATTAACAGTTGGTGTGACTACCAAATTGCTGCAAGACAATTTTAATAACAGACATCATGACGCTATTCGATTCAAATAACCTGGCGTCGATGAAATTTGCTTAATATTATTCGGCGAACTAGTTATTGCCTGAACGTGGTCGGGGTTAACTTGTAGAAAAGGAAAAGTGGACGTGTTTCGAATTGGCAAGCGCAACTAACGGTCGAGTGGAAACACGTAAATGAATTCCAATCACACTACACCACTGGATAGCCTGTATCGCATACACGACTACTGTATCCGATATAATTTTTAAGAGAACTACTCCGCCCACGTTTGGATTATTTGGGCGAATTATAATATCAAGAAATTTTATCGTAGATAAATCTGAATGGAACGGCTGACTTGGAAGGTACTATCTGTTAAATAAAACCTTTGTAAGGCCTTATTACGCTATTTAAATTTGTATTATTATTGTAATATTATTATGAAACAGGACCGAGAAGTCATGAGAATACAACTGCGTCATAGTTCTGACGATTCAATAAGAATAGCACGGCGATGTTATAATAATACTATTAGAAATGGTAACTACTTGCCTGTACACAGATCAGTAACCGCCAATAATAAAAGCTATTTTCATAAAGAAAATGCACGCAAAACATATAAAAATGCGCCACATACATTGCTGTCCCACTGAAGCTTTATAATAATCGTAGACGAAGATGACGTATCGCTACGATTCTACGAAAACTGAGACAGTAACCGTTGTGGAATTTGAAAGATTTAAAGTATAAAGGATTTTTAAATTTAGCCTTAGAGGTTATTTTGGGCGTTTAATATTATGGTAATGAAGTAATCTTAATGTTTTAATTTGGAGCAGTTTTAAATTGTAATTTACAACTAATAGAGACACAAGAACAATCACACAAACGCCGAGAACAGAAATTAAAACTTATTACACAAATACTCGTGTTTCGGTTTATACAGATCGTATATGAAAATCACAGAAAAAAAAATATATAGACTCAGTCTTTGGAATAAAAAAGCGTCATCGAAAAAAACATGTTATTAACAAATGATAACGTTTCCCGGTACATTACTACATATTGTAAAAAAGAAAAAACAATTTATTGATTGATTTTTTTGTTGTAAAGGCTCTGTCTATATGTAATTTTTTGGTGTAAGGTGTAAATGAGTATTTAGGTCGATTTTATTCGATCCAGTTTTGATAGGTTTAGTTAGTTTAATACGTATGCAAGCTATTGTTTTATCAGGGCAGCTGACCGGTTTATGATAAGAGTTTATTAGAGAGAAACTGAGTTGGAGGGTAAAGGTACATTTATGTAAAGCGCGTCGTGCGTCTAATGCGATTTTCTTGCGTCACTCACTCTCTTAGATGATCTCATCTTGGGAAATAACCGGGTACTAGGTAGGTGGTATATTTATAGCCGATCAGTAAACAAGTGCCTAATTGGATATAATCTTCGGAATAATTTTTCAGCTACGTATTTTGTTAATCCGAATTGGGTTTAAGTCTGTAATTTTGGATCCCGTTAAATGAATTGAAGGTTGGAAGTTAGGTACCTGATTGGATAAACAAAGGATCAACCGAACTATTAGAGATTTTTTTTGCAAAATAAAGTCTTAACTAGTACTCTACTAGTAATCAAAAGGCTTAAGGCTTACGTAATATTCTGTTAGTACGCCGACACAAACATATTTAACGTTAAATGCCTCCGATTATCTTACGCAGGGGCGTTGTCATGGATCATTTTCTTGGATAATGGCTATGACTAATCGGTATTCCAATACAAGGGCATTGTTTTATTTAAACTATAGATTTACATTAGAAAACACACTAGGAAAATATCCAAGATGTGTTCAAGGAGCTTATTAAACGGTTTTTATTTTTGATTTTTATTCATTAATCAAAGGCCATTTTCAACGTTGAAATACACAAATTAAATAAAGTGTTTTTAAAAAAATTCTGTCTATTGAATTAAGTAGCGAAGTGCAACGTTAATAATTTTTTAAATACAAATTTTTTTTT
>LGAG01000213.1:236524-247442 GCA_001278395.1 Lerema accius
GATATAATGCCATCGATTATATCTACCACTTAGATTTAAAGAAATTTATTCTCAAACAGATATCATATCACTTACATGAAAACAGGGTTTACATTTAATATACAATTATACGTTCGTTCGTCGAACAAAAAGTAGTAACAGACTAAGCATTTAAATTACGGACCTATTAGCTAAGTGTACGTATTAGTTATGTATTAATCTATTTTTTTATGATTGAGGGTATTTGCCACAATTTGTCCGTGTATTGGACAGAACGAAACAACAAGCAGGATGTAACAGTAGGTATGAAGCAGTGATCGAAAAAGTGCGGTTTCGGAGCCACATGTTACTCTTTGGCTCTTTAAGTGCGGCCCTGGCACTAATATACACGAAAGACGCAATAAAATTTTCATTTATGCATTAGTGTAATAAAAGTTTACTAAACAAGCAGATTTGGCTGCCCTTTTTTTAAGTATTGCAATGTTCATATTAGTCTAAAAAGTTTGCCGACCACTGATATACTCGTAGACTGATGTATAGCCATTACAATAAGTTGCACCTACAGCAACAAAATTGAGCTATGATAGCATCATGATCCGATATCGATCGTTTATTCAATTCGATGTTTATTACAGAACGATAGCAATACAGTGATCATCATTCTCTCTCTCTCTCTGTTCTATGGGATCATTGGACATTTTCCCTCTCTTTCTCGGTTCTGTGGGATCATTGGACATTTTTCGGATCATGCCGTGCCGTCACCGACCGCGGGCGCCGCACTGACATTGCCGCACACATTGCATGTTTCAGTTGCGAATTTAGCGATTTTATTGGGAACAATCTACTTGACCGAATTGTTGTGATTATGATTATTTTGTATAAAACACAAGTAAATACGTGTGCTGACACGTAAGAAATAGTTACAAATATAAAGACGTTTTAATCAATGCAATTATTCAGTGGGTACTTTTAATATTGTTGTACTTTTAATACTTAGACAATTATGTCTTTTAAAATATTAAACAGAATATACTCGTAATTATGTACCTACTACAAAATTACAAATTATTGTTCTGTTCAATGTGTATAATTAAGACAAATATTTTTATAGCTATACCTACGAACAGTTCCCATCGAAAACTCCCTTGAGTTGTACTGTGTCAAACACTATTTTAAAAGTAATTTTTTTATTTAATTCTAATAACTAAACATCCCAGAAATCTAAATTAAACTTACAAAGTAATGTTTTCGTAAGAACATAAAATTATATTTCCCAGTAAAGCGAGACTAGAATTTATTCGGTTTAAACCTTTACGTAGGTACAACTTTTTGCTCCTAAACCATTGAAGTTATTTACCCATTCCGAAGGTTAATTAGTTTGTTTACGGACAAGAGTCAGTGTACAATGAAGGATAACAGATTTTAATTGCTAAGACAAGTTGGCGCGGTGGCTGCGCGCGGTCATCCGTGGCTATGTCAAATTGTGAAACAATGAAGGTCCTCACTATTGAAAACGATATAAAATAATATTACGTCATATTAGGTAGTCATATTACGTAGGTAGCTATTGTAAAGTATTTTTGTTTTAAAATAAATAACACTACTCAGTCATAGCTTATCTGTCCGCGTGAATCTGTAAAGCCGAATTACTTAGGGTTAACAGAAAGAGGCCCTCAGAATAAAAAAGGTCATAGCCCCACACTAAGATTCTCGTATCGTACCTAGGCTCTATGTAAAATACACATAAACATGACACACATACACATCTCAGAAATGAAATTGAAATTCATCGTGCTATCTACCCCGTTGGGAATCGAACCCAGGACGACAACGACAGCATGTCATGGGAACTATTACGTCATTATATAGGTACATAGGTATTATAAGTAGATATTAAGTGATCAATTTAATTATACCTATAAGCAATTATTAACCGGTTGATCGCATTTATTTATTAAATTACAATTAAATAATTATGCAACTTTTTTCCCTGATGTGTATAAATCAATATTAGGTATCTACGTTTCTGTGACATTCACATTACAACAGCACTACAAAATACTTATTTTGTATGGTCATGGTATTGGCGTATATTCGAACAAGCAAAGAAAAACAAGGAACGGGAAACTAATGTTGTAAAAAACTTTTCAGATAATGGAAAATGACGGATCAGGAAAGTATGAAAAAAAAGATTAATTTGATAGAAATATAAAGTTTACATTAAGTTACACATAAAGTAAAATTACAAAATAACTAAAACAAAGTGACACAAGTTGGATTCTTCATTTTTTCTTCTTTCTTCACACTAGGCGGTATAAGCCCGCTCTTGGCATTCACCGCGTGCCTTATGATAGACAAGTAACACATAAAGGCGCCGGCAGTGAATGCGAAGGAAGCGGGCTGTATCTTCGACAAATCTTCATATTACTTGTTCTTTCTTCGTATTTATCTTCTTCTAAAAACCTTCACACAAAAAATATTATGCTACAAAATGTATAAGCAAATGTTGTAAAGTTAATGTTGCTCGCTTAAAAGCAACAGGCGCTGATTTACTTCAGCATTTGTACTTTTCGTTTGATTGTACATCGTTTTTTAGGTACCTACAAATGAAAGTTAATTAACGTAATACTGATAAGAAATCTATTTTCAACGTATTTGTTTATATAGCTACGTAACAAACCGAAGAAATTGCGCATAGATAACTGCTCTACTATTCTTTAAAGGTACCTAAGTTAATTTATTTGTTACACTATGAATAAACTAATAGGTACTTGGCACGAGAGTGGCTTGATAAATACCCGTATATGCTATACAATTATTATCTCTTTCAGTTATACGATTAGCGAAATCTAACGTTACGTTTTTAGTTGTAATATTCTCGAATGAAAACCTGTTCTCCCCATACGGTGTTTGAGATCACAGTATAATGTCGATAGCTAGGGCGAAGGCAACAGGCGCAGAGGACATAGTTAAGAGTCTCCTCTTAATCTCGCTTAGCAGAAATGAAGAGCTCTTTAGTTTGTCGTGTAAAACTTTCCGAAAGATACCTACTCTATAACATGGTTCGCTCTACGTTTGGGAAACGTATTCAATATTACAATTTATTAAATTATTTTAGGGACTAGATTTACCTAAAAGACAAACCATATTTAAGAAACTTTTGACATAAATTAAGAGGTAAACAATTTTTTGTAACTACCTAAATAAACGGTATTCCTGGAATGAAACTGAAGTAACTTATTTTACTATAAGAACTTTTACTAAAATATATTATAGAAATCCTTTTATATCATAATTACATTAGATCGCTTCGGTAAGCAAGCATCTTATAGGAAAACATTTATACCTAATTACCTTAGTGAAAATCCCAAAATTAGTGTAACACTGAAATATTAAAAATGTCGATTATGAAAACATTTAAACCGAACCATGCCAGGAACGTGACAGTTATGGATCAAAATGCAGTTAGTGGATCATAGTGTGCCTCTGCTATTATCACAGTCATAGATTAGGGGAGTATTGTCTGACGAATAATGGTGCTTGCACGTTGCAGCTGCCGATGAACAGGGGTGTGCCGGACAAATTTACACCAAATCTTCGATATTAAATTTATAGTAGTGAATTGTTATAGGTTCGGATAAAGTTTTTATTTCGGATTATGGATTAGGTAAAGGAGTTGTTGGATTAAGTTATGTTAGATGAGTTACTTTATATTTTGTATTTGCCAAAATATCAAACTGTTTGTTTTATTACGTTAGTAGATTTTTATATTTGGAAAGTTAAGTAAATTAGTCCACTAACGTTAACACAGGTAATTTTTAGTAAAACCCATGTAATCTAGAGAAGAGAAGTCAGACAATTAAGTTGCTTAGTGTTACGTAATAGGGAGTTTATTTGGCAAGTTGTGTTGGCTAGCCGCTGGTTTGGTTGGCAGTGAGCCCGACTACTTCACCTCATTAAATTCATGCGGGTACATAATTTCCCCCAAAATTACACATTAGAATAAATTTGTGAACCAAAGATTACTTAAGTTGCAAGCTTGAACTTCGCAAGTACTTACTTACGTACTTCTACAAGTAATACTTACAGTAGATCTAAATTGCCAGCATTTTCTAGTACAATAGTGATTTGAAAATATTTTTATTTGATAAGTTTCGCGGAATTATTGCAGTGATTGAGCGAGCCTTATAGTTCATTTACTGACTTAATCGTAGTTTGAGCTCGAGATAGCGTTCATAGAGATATTGATGACTGATACATGATCTTGCTAATTGCTAATGTCTTTAATCTTTTCCCATAGTCCCTTTGTCAAATTACCGATTTTTTACTGGTATTTAAACATAGGTACAGATATACTGTATTACTCTGACTCAAATGATATGTATGGATATAGTTCAGTTTTGATTATCTACTTGCACGATTACCATTATTGATTTTTATTATCATGTTTTCTATTACGTGTCCGCGCCTAAGAGATTTCGATACGACTAAATATAGGTACCATACTGTATAATTTTAGGAATTTAGTTTTATGATTTGTAAATATAATTATAATTTGTGTTAAAGTGGTTTGGCGTATAATAATAATAATAATTTTAATACATAGGTTATTGAAGCCGAACTTCGAGGCACTTACTTTTATCCGTTGATTGTTTTGCTCATTTTTATCTTATAGGTGTTAACTTCAAATCTTTTTGCATACAATATTAGAGAGTATAACGACGATTAAGATGATAGAGAAAACCTTTGGCTAATCTACAAAAACTTAATCGTAAGAAACATGTACAATCCAAATTATTGACTTTAGCTATCGTAAGTAGTGACGTGGCATTCTCCATGGTGAAAGAATGTAAACACGAAAGCACTACCTACTAGTAATACGTCGTAATTACACCGCCGAATGAGGGGTGTGACGTTGACGCCGGGGCCGGTGAATGATTGTTTTACTACTACCATTCTACTCGAAAGAAATCAATGTTTACAACTCACCACGTTAGTTGATCGTTACAAATAAAGAATGGTTATGTATGTTGCTTTATCGGTACAAAGTTTGTAACTAAGTTTTTGATAATCTTTTAATTTTAGCAAGGTTTTTAGACGACGCGAAATTTGGTTTCGTAATATTAAGAAACTCTAAATTTATACATTAAAGTTAATTTTAAAGTTAACTTACTCGTATATTTATAGAAATTAGGACCCTAAGTTATTTTTAAAAGCTTTTGAGTGACAATAGCCGGTTAATGAACCGATGAACGACCTAACTGTCTAAAGTCAAGGCCGGCAAACGATATAACGCAAAACTGATGCGTTGGTGGTAGAAAAGGAAGGTACAGGTACAGACCCATAGATGTCTTTTACTATGGTAAAATATAACTTATTTCAGAAGTGCCGAAACACGCTCATCATCTATGCATTAACATTACAAGCGTTTATCGACAATTAAATTGTCATTATAAAAAAATGTATTCATATTCCTTAATTGACATTAGAAGCAGCTTATCAATATATGCTCTAAGGATAAGAATGCAGATCCCTCTGGATTCTGTTCTAAAAAGGGTGTACGAATGTTGAGATAGAACTATCTCAACGATAGTGGGTCATACATGAATGTACAATCTTCCTATCAGGACGATACAGTGTGCTGTACATTCATGTAAGTACGTTCAATCTATCTCGATGATAGTGTGCTATACATGAATGTAAGTACAATCTATCTCAACGATAGAGTGCCATACATGAAGGTACGTCCACTCTATCTGGACGATAGTGTGCCATACATTAAGCAGCTATTACGTGTAGTTGAAGGGCCGGTCGTCGAGAGGGAAGCCCTTCGCGCTTCCGCCGACGTCACGACAGCCGCCTTCACTCGATGGATCATTGGCCCTCGCGACCTTTACAATCGATATAGCATGCTTCATACACACAACACACAAACACCTTTTTGACATGTCTTTAGTCATCAAGCAATTAAAGTTTAAGGGTGGGTGGTTTGCATAATAGTTTAGTTTTTATAACATGAATGTACACAACGGTTTTTAACAACGTAGGTAACATTACTTTCGGAATTTGATAGGTCTTTTTAGGATATCGTATCATAAACTGCCCGCTTAATATAGGTAAACTATTTTTACAAAACTAATACAACATAAAACAACAGTTAGATACAGAGGAAAAAGCGACCCACCTAAGTTTCGAAGCATATTTGTAAAAAGTAAACAACATTTTTTAAGTAGAAGTTGGAGAGAGACACTTACGCAGATTTAATTCATACGAGTATGTTGCGTCATTAACTAAAATTGTCGTAATCAGAAAAAGTCCGTCAATTTCCCCGGTTCGACCTAGGTCAAGGCAAATAATTTTGAGACATTGTGAAAACACTGCTTCTACTCGTAAGTAAGGGTTATTATAGTTTAGAGTCATGAATGACAAGTACCTACGCCTTGAAATATCACCGTCTCTATTTCAGTTATATGTTTAAAAGATTCGGTGTGGAGCTTCTTCTCCTTAATAATAATAAAGCACCTTTGTGAAACGGTGATCAATAAAAGAAATAATTTCTTATATTATTATGTATTCATTATGTTAATGTTTTAAATTTTATATCAATAGTCTTGGGTAGAGTAATCCTAGAAGATATAAAGTGTGACCTTACATACTAAAGTTAAAAGAATTCTAACCCTAATTTCAGTTCGTCTATGACGACGAGGTTTGCATGACCTGTTTCGTACTACGAAAAGCCGGCACGACCTTAGCACACTTGCGCCCCGAATTCTGTTTATAGGTTTTTTACGGCATGTTAATAATATCGGTGGCGGAGGGTGCACGGGGGTGCACGGGGGTGCAGGGGGTGCATGGGGCCGCGTGGCTCCCTCGCGGCCATTGAACTTGCCTTTCATTCTACTTTTCAAACGACCATCAAACTTGAATTCTTTTATGGACTCAGATTGATTTTTGCGATCGCTATCTTTTTGTACTACCGTTTTTAGTCTTTTTGGTTAATTCTAAAATTGTATATTATCTACTTATCACGTTAAATACGCTTAGCACTATACTAGGGTTCCTTATGTCGTAGGTGACAAAGACATATAAACAAAGGACGTATGCCAAGACCGGGAACCGAATTTAAATTATTAAATCGATCTGGCTTGGAATCAAACCCAGGACCCATTGAAGGGCGGCCCGGTGCCATAAACACTGCGCCTTAAAGACCGTCGTTATCGTTGAAAGGTGATTACTGATGTTTATAGGCGTTAGTAACTTTAACAACAATCAGTTTTATCACTCTTCAATAATTTGTATAAAATTAGTGTCAACTGCTAAAAATTGTAACGTAAATAATCTCTGAATATATCATTCCAATGGAAATAACTAACATAAGTTCTTTACACCGTTTGTAGAACGTGGCATGGAAATGCACATACACACGCTCAAATTATGCCCTTTCATTTCATACCAAGCACGATATAGTCAGAAAAACTTTTTTTTTTATTTACAACTTTTTGGCCTCTAGAGGGCGTCATATGCAATTTTATATAATTTTATGGAGCCCATAACCAGCGGAATAACGAGACGCTTCTAATGATACCACTTTTTAAATTATGACCAGTAGTTTAGGAGTTATAAGGGAACAGATGAACATACATACATACATACCGGTCAAAATCATAACCCTCCTTTTGGCTTCACCGTAGTCGGGTAAAAATATGCACTTCCTCTTTCTGGCGCAGTCAGGGAAATAAATGTAATTTTTTTATTTACCCTTTAGATAGAAAAGATATAATTGTTTTATTTACACTTTAAACAACTGACGATAGAGCAAAGTAAATCCACGCGATGTTCTAAGCGTACTAGTCTTGAAAGTGATCTAATACCATTGACCCGTTACTTGACTAATAGAGCGTACTACGGGACAGAGGTTGACTTACATGCAAGGCTTGACATAGAGCTAAAATACTTCTTTTGATGCACCTATGATGTAAATACGTACTCGTATATTATATTTTTCTGTAAATGTATCCGTCACTGAACTTCGTTTTTGAAAAACCTTTAAGAATACTCACGGGAAAACGTTGATAAAAAAAAAACTGTTTTTGAGCAGGTCCCTGGATGATTAAGATTCACAACTCCAATTGATATGCTGTGCTTTTGCCATGATTGATTAAAGAACTTAAATTAGAAGAGACATAGAAATATCGTCTTAGCAAAAGTCATTTATTATGAGTTGCTGTGTCAAACGTACCTACGTAGATATTGTAAGTTGTTGAACTTTAATAATAATCCTAGTAACGTGCAGTAATAGTTGTATATTAAGCAAATGTTATTTAAGCAGCTGCTATAATGATAATGAATACAATTTGCATTTCTAGTTTCCATGCCTGTTAGTTGCACGAGTATGAGATAGTCAAAGGGGTTGTTTCAGAAACTAGTGGAACTGGTCTAATGCGATAGATAATGTGTTCATAACTACGAAATTTGGACGCGGGGTACTACAAAGGGCCGGGGGCTCGCGAGACCGTGGGAGAAGGAGCCCTGTCACAATTTCCATTGCGGGCCACACCCCGTGCAGCTGTCGCCATAATATATGGAGTCGTCGATGGATCGATTGTTTGATTCACGCACGCTCATTGTTCCTACTCGATTGTTCGCCGACAGATTTTTTGTCACCCCGAATACGGTTCGGTATTATTAATAATATTAGCCACTACGTGGGACCCGTTGATTGAGGTCAATTACGAGGATTTTGGACTACACATTTTCACATAGTAAAATTTGAGAAACAATTGAAGTGATGTGAATGATGTTGAATACATTAAACCTATTGTGTAATTATGAGTTGACTGGAGTGTCCTGAACGAGGTCTTAGTAGATATTTGTGTTATTCTGGTAGATAGTACAACTTAGGGTATGTCACGGTTCTTGGGCACACTTTAATTTAGAACTACGTTGGGAAATAATAATTTAAACATTATAACCTGTACTTCCCTATCAGTAATGATCAGTTATTTTTTTAATTATTCATAAATAACTTGAGAATCACTTCTCTCTCCGTAGATTTAAAAGTAAATTTTGTCTGTCCTTTGAGCCCCGTTACCTCATAGGCCCCGGGCAAAGGTCTGATGTGCCCTTAAGGTAAAGATGGAATCGCTGGTAAGCTATATTTACGTCAATATTTTGTTATAGATTTACAAGAACGGTAACGGCGTTTATCCTTTCCCTGTGGAATGCACGAATAACTTCTTACAATTATATCGATGTTAAAATATTTTAATATTGAACGTTCGTTATCATATCACCTTATTAGAATCTCTATGCATTGTGATAGATAGATGAAACAGAATATAAATTAAACACTATAAGTACTATACACTTACGTTCCATTATTAAGTTATCATAACTTATTTCAGCGATTAATAGGTAACAGAAAACAAAAAAGGTACCCTTGCAGAAAGATTTCTTGTGAAAGATTCATAGGTCGCATAAAATAAAAATAAAACTTCACTAATAAAAACGACTTAGGAACAAACACATTTCTTTCACGTACTCACGTGTGGTTCTGTTAAAAATCAAACTTGAGACTCCGCGCTGTGTAAGTATTCAACCACACCTAATGGCTAAACGCGACAGGGTAATCGTATGTATCTATCTATAAATGAATTAATATAAAATAAACGCAGTTTTAAAAGTTCAGATGGCACTACCTAGCAACAGATTTGTGTAGAAAAATGGTTTTTAATAAAAAATTACGTTGAAAGAAAAATGGTTATCTCTCCAGACATATGCAATGATACGAGTAGTTGATGGTAGTTATTGCATGAAAAGTTTTACGTCAAATTCTCCGTGCATTTGTCCTATCCAAAGTTGCGAGACAGACTCGAACCTAAAAATGTGGAGGATTTGACTTGTAATTTTTTTAATATGACTATCGTATAAGAAAATAGAGTTACCGTTTATTACAAACTTCATGATTTGTCTGTAATATTTATAGAATTCTTTCACACAATAGATTACATGTTAAGTACCGTTTGTATGACCAGGGATACGTAGCCGAACTCATTTGCAATTTAAATATAATGTGCAACTCACAGAAATAATGTATTCATTTGCAAACGGAGGTTATCGTGTCTCTACCCTAAAATCGTACAATAGATGCATTTTTATGCACTCCTACTTATGCAGATAGCTGGCGCGTGCAAACGTAAGGTTTAGAACTAGACAAAGCGAGTTGGATTAATCACCGAAAATATGGGGTGCGTTTTTTGCGTAAAGTTGAATGGTCTAGGCGCAAGGGTCGTTGTACGCAGCTGCGCGGGCGCGGATCAAATTGATATCTCGCGCGCATATGTCGCGTGCGTGTTACGTCACGCAATATGGTTGCGCCGGCGCACCCCTAAAGGTACACTGCGAACTTTGATGCTCTGTATGGCGCAATGTTTATTATGGCGGCTCTGGGTTCGATTTCTACCAAAACAAATTTACGTATAAATAAAAAATTTAAATTCTTATTTTCGATCTGTGTATGTGACCTTTGCCTAAGCAGAATACTGGAAAACCAGCAGTAACCTAAGATTTAAACTTCTAATGACACACGTTACAAACATTACAGCTCTAAGGAAAACAGAAAGAACCATTAGAGGACTTGCTGTATAGTCCAATTTTGACCATTAGTCATCATGTCTGGATTTGGATCCATAGGATGAGTATTATTTAATACTTATTCTATTAGGAAAGGAACATAAATTGTCTTAGCGCTATCTAGGACGAATGCAGGATAACACGACCGCGCAAAAGCTTTGTTTGTATATTTTACATTAAATTTTGCTTTGTACACTTCACATAATACCATATCTCAAACTGGTACGTATCTGCATTACTCTGAAATTGTTCCGAAAGTCGATCCCTTCTCGTATTCATGACACAGGTAAAAACACCGTTACTTTCA
>LGAG01000213.1:266474-285184 GCA_001278395.1 Lerema accius
AATTAGTTAGGTTTAGATTTGACTTAGTTATAGTGGTAACATTCTTCGGCAATTGCTATTCTAGTGAATGTCTCTAGACCTTAAATCCGTTTATTAAATTGCCACGGAGTTAGGGTTTTGATAGCTTTATTTTAAGAACTATAACCCGCTCTTGATCTGATTCTAGAATTGTAACTTTCACCTTTATAAATATTTATACTAGATACTGACTGATGATAAACTTTAACTTCATCCATGCAGTTGTTTTCTAGTTCTATGATCTGAAGTATAACAATATTTTATTACTCGCATTTCACAACTTTCGTACAAACTTTTATCTCCTATTCTGTCAGCGTAGACAATTTTTATCCCCGGGATATAAAATATTATTTATTTGACCTATAAACACGTGTTATATATCAAGTTTAAACTAAACTTCATTTCGTCATCAATGGGACATGTGTTTGTATAAATAAACACACATCATCTCACCCTAAATGCATATACCATTTCCATTTCGTCAGGAATAAAAATTGGTTGGGTTTAATATTTATGGGTAACTTTTGAAGAATATCAATAGATCATAGTCTTTTTGTATATTATAAAACATTAAACTATGATTTCGTCTATATGAAGCAAAGATAAATAATTTAACGTAGTCTATTAAAAACCTCTCATCCTGTTTACATTCCAAGATATTGCTCAAATATTTAATGTTGGTATGTTTCAATCAAATCGCGGCAGAGTTCTGTGTATGTATACAGAATGTTTTAATATTGAAAAAGCAATTTGCTATTCGATCTAAGCACACAATATCGGAGCTGTACACAAATTCTCCCGTACAGCGCGCCGCGGGCCGCGGGCGGTACACGACGCGACGGCGTCCGACGTCAATCGTCGCCGCGTCGTATCGTGCGGTACCGTCGTGAGACGTTTAATGCATGTTCCATGTCCCGCTTTACAATGTAAAACCAACCTACTCCGTAAATTCAGTTACGTGATTCAATTTCAATACTGTCGGTACTATCCGAATACTATCGGTTTGAAGATACTAAATACATTATGATACATTTTACTCCTTGGTAGTTGTCGTATTTACCTTATTTGTAGCTAGGGGCCTGTCCACACGATATCTTTTGGACTCTGATGACGACGCGTGTTTTGATACGCGCTCCGGCGTTAACAGATGTTTTTGACCGTATAAAGCGATACCTACTAATGCAAGTGGATCGCGTTATAAAACACGCGTTAGTATCAATTTAATGTAAACTCGCGTCGTCATCACGTTCAAAAAACATCGTGTACAAAGGACTCAACTAAGTAACTCGAACAAGAAAGTATCATCCAGACAGCTTAATAATAGTGGTTAATAAAGTGGTAAGGATCAGTAAAGTGAAACATACTTCATAGTGGAAGGCGAGCTGGTCGATGGGGATCTTGTACTTGCGCGCGTAGCTCTGCTGCGCCGCCGTGAGGAAGGCTTGCGGGAAGTAGAAGCCCGACAGCCAGAACACCACCGGCGGCCCGTACTGGTGCCAATGCTATACACACAAACACACATATACCATTCAAACACATCCTCAGATATAGGCGGCATCTGCTGTATAGGTATTGAAGCAGAGAATTTTGCTATACCTACGTAAATTTTGCTATAGGTAGGCCTTGTTAATTTTCGCCTAATTAACTGGCCCGTGAAACTTATTTTGCCAAACAAGCGAAAATATACCGCCACCAAGAGTATAGCGGCTCTTGTAACAAACAAGGAATACATAGGAGGTATATCACGTGATATTTACCGCTACTCATAGTGACATTAAATATTGTGTACATTTGAACGTTGAATCATCCAATACCTACTTCAAACATATCAAATAAAATATAATTAGCAAATTCAGAGCAGTGACAAATTTTACACAGCTCGCAAAGTACGAATACGACATCAAAGGGTAATTTGTCAAACGTTAGTCGATTCCACTACGCGCTCCAACAGCTCGCGACTGGAGCCACAGAGAAAGTTCTCTCGAACCGTGAAACCAATAAAAGTGTAGTTGTCCGACAATGGCGCGCACAATGCAGTGGCCGCGGACTGCCCGGCACCCGCCCCGCACTCTGTCTATTCAAATACGTCCAGTCCGCTATTAAACTTTTCGCAATAAAAAGTTGAGTGCTCACTATTCAATGACACGACATTTATGGCACTTTTTTGCAATGTTTTATCATGTATGTCTATATTTGTACAGAGGATTAAAATCGTGTGTTTTATTGGGAGTAACATTTTCTCACTACAATACAGTCGCTTGGATAAGGAGCAGGTTGCATTAAAGAAGCAACTTTGATTTCACTCTGAACCATGGTAACCTACCAAGAAATTAACGGAGTCACTCGTATAGTACGGGGGAGTTTCTTTCCCCTTTCTTCTTCCATACTAAAGGACCTTTACGAAACGGGAATAGATTAAAAAAAAATGCCAGTGTATCATTGATGCCCACATGAATAGATGATTTTGAATTTGAATTGAAAATTGAGTAAGTCACGTGAAGCTGACCTGCAAGAAGGCGAGGCGGGCGAGCAGGTCGTTGAAGTACGCGGCGAGTGGTTTGAGCGAGGGGTAGCTCTTGCCGGCCCACAGCGCCGGGATCTTGCCGCGGACCATGCTCGTCAGCACCTCCTCCGTTATGTCCGTCAGCACGCTGACGCCTGCACGCAATATACGAGTGTTCATTGGCTGAAGTCGGTGATACCTTTGATATTATTAATGTCCCGAGATGACGCGTAAGTACTAGTAGGTGGGTCTATGATAGTTTGTCTACTACTTCTCGGATACATCTGTGCGTGGTGCCAGTGTTAGTGCGCTTATTAACTTACTACTAGAACCGCCCTCGCTTCGCTTCCGTGTACCTATTACCTGTTATCGCGCGGTAACAAAACCGTTTTCCTAAACAAAACTTTTTCTAGAATAGAGCTCTTCGTAGTCTTCATATAAGAAAGAAACATACCATGTTTTGTCTAAAATGATTAAAACAAATGACTACTGCCGACTGTTGTATAAACAAAAGAGTGTCGTGCGGTTCAGTGTAGTGTAGGACTGAACTGGTATTTTTCCTGACCTTGCACAGCGCCGATGACAGCGCGCGAGCTGGTCCGCACGACGGTGACGAGCCGCTCGTAGCGCGCCGCCTCCTGGATCACCACGATGGACATGGGCGTCATGTCCGCCGGCTTGATGTCTCCCTCGTGCGAGGGGCCCGTCAGGATCTTGTTGGGCAGCCGCGCCAGGATGTCCTCGGCGATGGCCATCGCCTGCTGCTCCGGAGTCGCGCCGGCGCCGCCCGCCGCCATAGTGTCCTGACAAATATGAGCATTACATTTTATTACTCTGTTTAATTATATTCCGTTATGTCACAATCGATACTTGGACAGGCGATACAAGTGCATTCAAGCAAGTCAATTAAAAGAATATTTTTGCATAAACATCGCAAACAAAACAAAAAAATGCTATTCATTCATCAATACAAAAATAAAAAAGTTATTGTGGGATGAAAAATAGTTAAGTGCATTAGAAATGTCCTATAAACGATCACGTCACGTTAAGGTCTTAAATCAAATTCATCCTTTTAATGTTAAATCACCAAGACAATTAATTAACTTAACAATGATGTGCTCATCTTCAAATACCTATCACATATCTTTTATTAATTTCTAAAATAAGATTATTACAATAAGCAAACCATGTAGAACTATCAACACTTTGTTTTTTTTGTTAATTTCTGTTTGTTTACAAACTAATAAAACTTCAGTCTACCAAAGGAGAGTTCCAAAGGTTAATGGGTCCAGTAAGAAATAAAAGTTTGATAATTGTTTAACTTTCTTTAATGAAATAGTGAACGTGACAAAGAGCCGTCACGTTTCAAAAGTACAAATAAGTAAAGCAATAGGTCCAAGTCACGTGCACACGGGATCAACCCGACGGAAAGTTCTCTGATTAGAAGATATTCTTAAGAAACCAATAGAATGAGCCACGACACGACACGACACAACACATAAACACTTACCAAGTATTGCTTCAAGAGATCCTGCTCGCATGGAAAACGATAAAATAACAATTAATTACTACGACTACTAATAGAATTATTAAACAATATGATAGTTATGAAATAAAAACTAACTTACCATACGATCCTGATGATGATGGTGGCATGGAATTATGAAACAAATCAATGATACTATTTAAATTACAATATCATAGTATATCATACAGTATGATACTAATGTTTAAAACACTAACGTGTTACAGATTCAATTCATTACGTTTATGATCGCTATTATTTAAATGATGTCTCATGTGGTGGAAGATTTGGATGTGATCTCTATGATTTCTCAATCTATATCTACACCTAATTGAAAGTACGTAAAACGTGGTGACTTTACTAAAGGTGGTACTTTTACCTAATAACACAATAACTGAAAAAAATTAAAACCTTAATAACAATAGTCCATTTTTGTATAACACAGTCATATAACATTGTACACTGAAAACCCATTTTTCTTACGTCGCCTATAAATTATGCAATACTCTTAGAATCTTACAGTTACATAAGGATCAGAAACGAATAGGGTATATAAAATGGCACCGCAAATGGCCCAATGAAAACGGGCGAATTTTAACGCATAACGTTTTCGCCTTAATACCCTATTTCGAATAAAATGTTAGGGTCCCGTTATTACCTACGCAGTGCTCCGGCCAGCAATACAGAGGCTTATACTGGCAACACTATAAATTATTTCAAGGGAAAATTAGGTAGCCAGAGGTTACTCGCATGCTTTAATTAAATACGAACGTGCCTACGAGTACCAATTGTTTGCTTAAATTTAATACGGTTCTGATTAAAAACCGTTTGTTAGGTTAGTATTCATAAAGTAATAAATAAGATTAAATATTAGTTTAATTCTGAATTTTGTTATAGTCATAACAATTTATATTATGCAATGATAATGTAAGTATACATTTTATGATTGTTATGTATTCAAATACATTTGCACCCATACGTAAGTTTTAAAAATCTACTTATATTTGGGATCGCTGACTGAATTCGAAACGAATTGAGGTTATGGATACAAGGAAAACTTGCTTTGAGAGCAGGAATGACAATAACATAATATATTATGTTACCTAAGAAATATTATTTTTAAATTGTAACAAATTATCTTGCATAAATTACATATTAGTAACTCACAGTATATTCTGTGAAGGTGCTTAATTTTGTTGTACATGTGTTTCGTCGGTAACACTGTACGAGTATATCGGTAATGAACGGCCGCGGCTAATTAACGGCTAATAATGTTCTATTCAGTGCCAAAATACACGCGCGGAGTTATGGCGCGCTACATAACCATCACTAAGCAAACTAAGCCATACTCGTATAACTTGCTACACTAACACCAGCAACATACCGTGAAATTTATTGTGGGTATTCCTAATATTCCAGCGAAGGTTAGGTTTTAGTTTCGACTAAAAATCTGTTTCCGTCGGACTCCACTATTAAGTAACTTTTTTTTATATGAAACTGATTAAACACTTTTATTTTCAACTTAATATTATCGCATCAAAATATCATACCCATCACAAAAGCTGTTTCATATATTATGTGGTTACATTTTTTACCGTAGCAATTTTTCTCATTTGAATTCGCTACAAGCAGATTTAATATGTAGCGGAGGAGGGGCGAGTGTTCGCCAGCAAAGGCTAAGAATGCCTTTTGCCCTATCTCGTGTCTTAATAGAATACTTGAGACACATTCCACTCGCGCGTCGAGGGTTAGAGCGCGGCTAGTATCACTTGGCGGGTTATAGGAATCCCTTTACGGAGTGTCACTCCCCTCTCGGTAATTATTATACTCGTAGATCCGTCTGGAGACCTCAACTGCGATCATAATATTTGCTACCTATAGACCAAAGCTAAGAGCGTTACGACTTTGAGAATAAAGTAAATATAAGTAGTATTCTACGATAATTTGGGTGAAGTTTCAAGCAATAACAATGTATTTGTTTAGGTAACATGTAAGACACTGGGACCGTGTTAAAAGGTTAAGAATCACTGCGATACACAATAATCATTACTCTAAATCCTCAACAGAGTGCTATCAAAATATAGAGAGACTACAGTAGCAAAACTGAAGTGATGTTGTCACACATCTTACGACTTTATTCTAAATCACTTCCGAAACCGAACCGAAATCAGTTTCAGTACAACAGTACCTATTAATTTGGTCGTTGTTCGAGCGAGCTCACTATGGAGTTTTACTGTTGTTAAATTAGGCGTGCACCAGTCAGCCAGGCTGCGGCAGCCGAAATATTTGCGGAAGTCGTGTACCTATACCTCGTTTTTTTCGTCGTGATATAAAAGGTAAACAATCTTACACTGTCTTTTTATTGTAATTATTATCGATTTAAAAATAAGACAGACACAAATTTAAAAAAACTAAAGAATAAACAATAATTGAATGTTAAAATAAATTTCTGTATGCTTCTAAATATTTTTTTAAATTAATAAAATAAATAAAAGTTGTGCCAAGATTGTTTACCTTTTATGTCACGACGAAAAAAACGGGGTATACATGCGTAGGTTTGGTTGCCTAGTGCGCGCCTAGTCTTAATCTCTGTATATTGTGTTGGTAGCGTACTCAGTGAGTGGTGTTCGGTGTTCGGTGAGAGGCACCGACCTGCGTGACGATGGCGGTGTCGAGCAGCTCCTCGGCCTCGCGGAAGTGCTTGGTGATGTCGGCGTTGGGGTGGAAGCCGAACACGCTGGGCGGCGTGGCCACCGGCAGCGAGCGCGCGAACGCTATGAAGTCCGAGTGCTCGCGCAGGTTCGGGATGTAGTACGTACCTGACCGACAGACACGTCACCGATGTAGTATTTGACCTGACCTATACAGCTTGAAGGACTATGTATGCCGTGTGTCATTTCATTCGTATTTTAGGCCATATATAATGTAACTATGTGTGCTGAACTTGAGCAAAGTGCAAACTAATTTTGATGAAAGACTATTGTATTGTTACTGAATCACTTACTAGAAAGGCTTTAGGCATCGTCTTTAATTTGTAACTTTATTTATTCGTAAGGTGACCATAGCAATAAATTTAACAAAGTATTCCAGTAACGATACCGGTGGGGTCGAGCGGGTACTTGTCCTCCTCGATGGTCCTTGGGTTGTAGAACTTGAAGAGGATGGTGTTGAGACAGCGGCGGTCCCAGTCGTCGGTGACGCGGCCGCCGTAGTTACACTCGCCTGTTAGATAGCGCAGCGCCACGAATTGTACGTCCTACCATAACACACACACCGTCATCAGACCATCAAGAGAAGTCGTCATTTGACTAACTTTTAAAATATGCTGTAAGCCTTAAGAGACTGCTAAGTTGAACTTTGTAAAGTAAGTTAAGCTAGCTAAGTAACCAAAAATATTCATAAAGTAATTTTGGAAAATTTTGTATGCTTCACGTATTTCCTTAAGCAAAATAACTGCGTCTTGTTAGTTTGTAGCAACCTTTCCTACTGCAACACAGCATGAACAATGCAAAGCGCAAACAAAAATATAGAAACTTATTTTCGATCCAATCGCTAATTACACTAAAGCCAACGCAAAATCTAAAAGTAAATCAACAAACCTCATACTCGTTGAGGAACATATAGAGCTGCGTGACGCTGATCCTGAGATCGGTCTCATTGAACTCGTATCGGATGTTCCAGCCGAGCGGGCCGAACTGCCGCCGCTCCTGCACCACGGCGTGGAAGAAACACAGCGCGAACAACATCTTCTTGAAGTTCTCCGTCTGCTTGTTGCCCTCGAACCACTCCGCGTCGTTGATCGGGTCGCTCTGGTACGACCGAGCTATGTTCGCTCTCAGACCTTCGGAGGTTTAATATTGACGGTTGTAAGTTCGATGTTAATGTGTATTGATCAGTTTGTCAATTTGGATCGGGTGGATGGAGAATTGGTTTCAAGTAAAAATTATAACATTTTGTTTATGGGAATGTTTGTAAGATATTCTCTTCAGGTATATGCATATGCATATAAAAATCCGATATACATCCGTATACATATCTTTATCAATAAAAATACATCACAAAGACACTACCTTAGTAAAGAACTCTATATTGATGTAAGAAATATTAACAATTCAATATGAAGGACAACATATTTATGGAAGCAATTAAAATCAAAAGAAGACTCTATTCTGTAGTAACCTTTTAAAGCTGAGTCAAAAATACCACGCTCCAATTTATAATATCTAAACTAGGTATCTACGTCAACCGCTGAATCTATAAACGAATTGCCAAGTTATAATTCAATAAAAGCCGAGCGCAAGGCTAAATTCTGCAGCGATTGGTTTAAATTCGTTTGGCGCGATAACGGCGTCGGCTGTCGACGTTAAATATTCAGTCTATTAACGTTCTCTTTCTTAAAATAAACAATAAAACCAAACTTGGCGACTTTAGGCAGCACTTAACTGTTACTGTGCAGTGTTTCATTCAGATGACCTACTAAGAATTTAGTGTTACCGACCGACTGAAAGAAATTTCAAACGAACATCAAAATTTCTACGGCAATGTTTGAGATTCCATTTATACTTAAGTATAACCAAACTCCTCAACTTTTGATGCACCCACCGAAGCCTCTCCTGCTAAGAACAGGATATTGATATCGGTTCAGTCATTATAGGACTTAAACTACGCTAGTAAACCTGTAATACACCAAATTCTCACCTTGAGGTGGTTCATTGGTCATCTTGACCCCATTTTGAAGAACGTAAACTGGGAAATGATCAGCGGGGTACGAAGTCAACCAAAGCCTAAAATCTGGATGTGTCGTATCCGGTGTCAACCCTTCACAAATCTGCAATGGTTAAATAAAACATCTTTCGCCAACAAATCCTACATCGATCCATAACATTATAACAGACTATATTAGAAATAGAGAGATGGGGAGAAGTTTCGATTGGACGTTTAATTTTAGACGTTTGCCTTAAAGGGCAATTTATCATTGATGCTATTTTCTACCTTTTCCAACATCGGCATCCAACTTTTAGCGAGATGACAATTTTGCAGCACGACCCACGTGCCGCTGCGGATACCCTCGTCGATCAGCTTCACAGCTATCGGACCTTGTCCTTGCCCTAACGACAGTGAGAACAGTCGAGACGACCCGAAACCCTGGAAAGGAAAAAGGAATGATCAACCACATCGTCACAATGCAGTAGAGCAGTAAAATATAATTATAATCAAAGACATCAAACAAACCGAAAGTGGTATAGATAAATATAGTTAAGAACTATCTTGGTCTCGGAAATTTTCGAACCAAAAAAGCAGCATAACTGGCCTATTCTCTTACGAAGCTCCAGACAAATATGAAACTTATAACTTCCCTTACGTCGAGGCAAGGGAAACAAATGAACATCGCATTACAATATACCTGATCATCAGCAAATTTGAGCAGCGTCCCCATTGGGTCGGAGCCCGGCGTCAACACGAACAGGAGCGGGATGCAGCAGTGAGAGTCCGAGTACGACGAACCGAGATCGAACAGCGGCGGCTCCACGAACATACGACCCATTTGAGCTGGATACATTAAAAATAATAATAGAAAAATAAAGCTCTGATGGTGGGCTTGTTACTTCTAGCAGCCGCCTGCACCAGAAGTATAATGTTTTTCGAGAGTATGTACGTATGAATGTATGTCTGATTCGTCGGCTTGCTCTACCATCCAAACGGCTTGGCGGATTATAAGGATGTCATTGTGTTATGTTCAATAGTCGGGTTTCTAGTTTTTATTATATTCATTACTACCAAGTAGATTTAATAAATCAATTCAACCAAGTAACACTGACCTTCGACGAAATTTTGTACTGCCGGCACCATCATATCCAAGCGCATGCAACGTAGAACCATCATTTTCTAACAAAGAAGAGAAAACTTTACCATAAGTACAAGTGACATAAGTAAAAAAATATCAATCGTTGTGAAGAATAGTGATAGTCTAGTGGATTGAACATGGCTCAGAGGAGTCCCGAGCCCAGCAGTGGGACAGTTATGATGAAGATGACGATGTTATGATAATGTTGACGATGATGATTTGAAAAGATTTACCTCAAACGAATCAAACTTCTTGTTCCACGGCTCAGGCAGCGGTTGGTTGTGCGGATCCTTGGTGTCGCAGTACGCCTCCCACTCAGGGATGTGCGCCATGAAGTGGTCGAGGATGCCGTGGAACTTACCGATCTCGTTCAATCTACCGAAAATATTGCTACATGTAGTCATTCACATTGAATAAACTTGAAGAGATAAATTTTAATGTAACAAAATAAAAAATAGCATTTAAATTATAAATTACAAAGCTGATTGAGTTCAAAATTTTATTTTCATTTTTAGTAAGTAATTCGATTGCCCTCAAAACTCAATTGTAAGATTCATTGTTTCGTGGGTCCTATGGATAAATCAGACGGAAAACCAATTTTTAAATTCATTATTCATATTTCGGCTTCGCTGGAAACAGAACCCAGGACTCATCGAACAGTTAATTTATATTAAATATATTAGTTTTCAAGGTATTTTCAGACTTATAGTCTGAAGATTATAAATCTGAAAATAAGGTGAAAACTTGTTATACCAAATACACGGTATAGGAACAAAACAATGAATAAATAAAATGCGTATTCATTACTTGAAACCGTGTCTAATTTAATTTATCACAATCAGAATCCTTTGTGCCACCAGACAGCGCAAGAAATTTATTTTTTCCTTTTCATCAAATTACTTTCGTTTGAAGTATGTATTTGTCCTGGAGGACAATGACGAAATAGGTACCATCACACAACTTCGTAGGTATTCTTTTGATGTACGAGGACATAACGTTCTGGGTAACCAACAGTTTGTGGATCGCAACTACGACACAGACACAACATATTTTAGTCGATTAACCCCGATCGATCGCGTATCGGGCACAATGTATTATTTACTAGCGAGAGCGAACAAGAGACTCATCAATATTTAACGAGGGCGGCCGGTTTTATCTCATAACTCGAGATATTGACCCTGCCAGTGAGGGGTGAACGTGAATGCGTGAGATGAAATATCTTTTTTGTTACAGCTTAAACTTCTTTGTTCTATGTCGTCTTACACACGGTATTCTTATAAAAGTATGTAATATAACTATGATCACGATAATCCCGGTATACATTACCGATCCTGACATCTATTGTTAAAGTTGAATAAAAGATTCTTTCCAAGTTTCGTAGTACAAAATTAACATCAACCAATTCAAAAATACTCATTAATATGATTTGGAAAATAATTATATTAAAAGCACAGTCGAACAAAGGTCGGGTGAAACTGTCGCCACTGACTGCATCAAACGGTTTGTTATGGAGTCAATTACGACAACGACTACGTACGATTTTTCACGACTCTAGAGTAATTTAAAAGTATCCTGGGTACGATTCCCTTCAGGCCAGAAATCGCTAAGACGAATTTGTAATAATTTGGGTATATGTGTCCATATCTATAAGTCATCTGTATCACAGGGGATGTTATTTCTACTTACCCGTTGAACTCAGTCCAGGCCTGTGGGCTGAGGAAGTGGACAGGGTTGGGCGGCACGAACCGTGGCTGCGCGCCGCCCATCAGGAACAGCACGTGGCCCTGCTCCAGTCTACCCTCCGCCACCATGATCGTGATCGTCAGTAGCAGCGAGAACACTAGCTTGTCCTGCGGTAACCGTGCGGTTGCTATCACACTATTGACTATTGGTTGATGAAACACGGTCTACCAGACGGTGTGGTGGGGTGGGTGTAATGCTTTTCTCTTAGCCTATTTATATCCTGTTGGTTTTCGAATAAGCCTATAATCGAATCTTGGGCACAATTTAGACTTATTTCATGAAGGTGTGAGTGTGAGGTCTACCAAACTATACAAGACCAGCGTGGTAACCTGTACCCAGTATAATGCAAGGGGAACCAGCTGCAGCAACCCATAACGGATTGCAATGATGATACTTTAGACGCAAGAAGTGGAAAAGCTATGGGTTACAATGACAATTATTTAAAAAATTAAAAAAAGTTAAGTACTTGCATACCTTTTCAAAGAGACTCCTGCAGATGTTAGCGTAAAGCGAGTAAGTGAAGTGAGCTCGCAGGATGGCCAGTCGCTCGACGATGTCCTCCACCTTCTCCGTGTTGTCGATGGACGCCGTGAACAGACCCTCGAACCAGCCCAGCGAGTACTGGTACATGGGGTCGATGTTCGCCAACGACGCTGCAGAAAACGTTCACAAATACTTACTTGCGCAGGACCTTTAAAATATTATATTGTGCTTTACATCGTAATCATTAAGGTTCGATTTCACAAAACGCATTAATCATCGTAGTCGTACGGACGTCTGTAGTTTGGTGCGTTTTGCAAAATTCCTTTTTCTTTATGAATTTTTAGTCGGGTCTAAGTTGAACGTAAGTAAAAATATTATGCATCGTTCTCATGTATTTTAATCCATTTTGTTACAGAGGTCATAACATGAAATTCAATTTACAAGGTACGAGCAAGTTACCAATGAGGAAGAACAAGTTGGTAGAATGCACAGCGATGGGCACGTAGTCGTCGCGGGCCACGTCGATGGCCTTCTCCGTCACCATCGCCACCTCCTGCTTCTCTTTGATCTCGTTTGACGTGTCTTTTGCTGAGTTCAGGATCTACATACGTATATGGACATTTGTAGATTGTAGGGTAGATATATTGTATTGAGGATTATGCCTATATCTGCATTATGTGCAGTTTCCGTTGATTTGGGACTTAATAGAATTTACATGATCTTATTAAGAAAACCTCATCAGTTAATATTCTACACGGTAGTTAATTAGATGAATGAAATCATCTGATAATATAATACAAATGTATACCTGTACAGCCTCTTCGTCTTCTAGCAAATGTTCCGAAGTAGACAGAACATTTAAAATCTTCTTCTCGATGTCCTGCAATAGTCTCCTATGTTCTGCTCCTTGAGTGGTCAAGTCTGCCTTGGCCTGCTGAAGATCAGGTCGCTCCCGCGCCACTACCCGAGCTAGCAGTTGCGCTTGCAGACCGTCTTTGGCCAGCATGAAGTTGACCAGAGTAACTCGAACTCCTACTTCAGGTAGGTAGTGAGGATTCGCTAATTTTGTACTTATATACAACCTGTAAATTAATCGAATAATAGAAGGTTACATTTTGCGTTTTTATGCCGCTTACTTTGCATTGCATGGCGGTACTAATATATTTGTTTAACTGACTTGAAATCCTTGCTGTACTCAACGATGGTGTCACCAATCTTGATGCAGAGTGCGCCGCCCTGTCGGAAAGTTTGCTGCTGCAGCAATGGCTCCAGCATCGGGTCCAGCTCCTCTAGAACGTTCTCCAATAACACCTACATCATATTTTGAACATTAAATAATTTCCTATTTTTTTAATATGAAACTGCAGCTCTTCAAAAAATTGCTTCTTTTTATTAATATATGTATAAAAACTCAAGTGTAGGTGCACACTGAAATGAATCCTATATCTTACAAGTTATAAGAAGTAGAAATCGGCATAACACAGTGTACTCTATCCATCATTTTATTCTGTGAGCATAAATACGTAATTTGCGAAACTGTTCTAACAATAGAAGCCGTAATTAAGCTTGTCCCAGTACATGTACTCTCAGGAGTCTCATACTTGGAATCTATAATGGCTACTATTAAATCCCCTACATAGCGGTCTCAGCGGAGAACACTGATTGAATTTGAGCAAGCCCTCGGTATTACACGGCACAATGCGCTTTTGATAACCGTACGGATTCAGTTAGGAGGGTGGCTTAATTATGTACGATCCGTCATGTAAAGATACTCGTACCTTAGACGATGTAACAGCTAACCTCATTAAATTAAAGCTTACAATATCTGATCGTGTTGCGAATTATGGAAGTCTATGAAATACGGGTATAGTATTACAAATTAATAAAAGAATATAATTAAATGTTTACCCAACATTATTATTGAAAACACATGATTTTTAATATCTGCTCGTAGCTCAAGAACTATTTCATTTAGGAAGCCACTTAAAATTTTGTACTATAATTACGTAATATTTATTTTGTTTTTTTTTTTAATAATATTAGCATCATAAACAGTTACCGGTTGACCAAACTGCACAGCATTCTCCAAGACTCGGCCGAGATCAGCCTGAGTCATCCTAACTATGCAAAGATTGTTCGGCTTTTCCATATTCTTGATCCATCTGTTCGCCTGCCCTTGAGGGTCAATCATCAGCGGCCAACGACGAGCCGTCCTGGTTAACACCAACATTTAGTTTATAACTATTATATAAAAACAATCAGGCACCGAATATAATTTAATTAATGTGCAAAGTAATCTACTTGATCTTCCACTTTACGGACTACTTTGAATAATTATAATAAGCATCACAGAAAGTCCTTTGTAACTAAATAAATTATCTAATAAATAAATGTTATCTTCAATACATAATCTACAAGCTTTAGTATTTTATTTCATTGATGTCTCAGTGATGATATACCTTTCAGCACACATTACAATTCTGTCATTGGAACGAAACGAAGTAAAGTAAATATTGGAGTATAAGAACAAAGAGTGGTACATGATGATGATGGCGCTCTCAACACTGAAGTCGTCGGAGGGCAGCCCGTCGATGTTCCACTGCTGGATGGTGACGGGCTCGCCCAGCGACTTGATCAGGCTGAAGTTGAGAGTGCACACGATGCCGCAGTCGTGGCACGCCTGCGCCCACTTCTTTACCTTCACACCACATAACGTCAAATTTAATTGCCTGTTGGTGATTTGAATCTAAGGAATTCTTAACCTCAAGAATCAATGTTTTATGCATTTTCTACAATTTTGGTTGAGTGAAGCTAAACTCTACTCCTACAAAATCGACTACTAGTTATGTTAAATTATCAAATTGTGGTCTTTAAGAACTACATTTTCGGTTATTGCATCTTACTTTAAGGTTTATTAATTATACTGTTAAATATTACCTACTGCTTGTTATTTTATACTATTTTAAACAAAGTATAAGAAATTTACACCTACTTGTTCATGTCTAAAAATCGCTGTAAATGGACCGAGATAAGCGATGATTCCGGCTGCTATCAATATATCACCTGAAAATTATATCAAAATGTTGGTTGCGCTAATTGGCCTGAAATCAGATGCATATCAGCTCAATTACAATATTAATAATACATTGCGAAACTTCGAACTCAAGAGTGCTTAAGTAGTAAAATCAGAGCACGTCAATTAATTTATAATGTATGGAAACTCCATTAGCGTGCCGCATCAAAGTTTCGCTTTGAAGATGCGCGTACTTCCGACATGTATTGATCAAGAGTAATTGGAAGTTTTCTTCCTCTACAGAGTGCAGAGTTCACGGGCGCTGAAGCCTTATGAAAGCAAATTCAATATCCGGCGCACCTCCCGAGACTTTCCGTCATGAAAGAACATTTAATGTATATTCGAATCTGCTAAGATGGTATTCACGGGACTTCGATAAAGAATAATAAAAAGCGTCTTACATTTTCTGTTCCTGACGATGTTGATTCAAAGGAAGTAAATCTAGCAGACGTCAAGTTAACGAAGTACGCATTATTCAGTCACAAAGAATTTAAGGAAGACACTACAATACCTCTTCTCACAAAAGCTTCGAAGAAAATTATTGTTTAGTACATTGCGAATTTATTTAAAAATACTTTTAAGTATGCTTCCCTTTCTTCATTATAACATCAATCTTGAAGATTTTAGACACCCAGGTGCCATGCCAATGTCCGCCAAATAGGTAGCCAAATATTTTGGATATAAACCTCTGGCAATACATGGGCAATTTATTGAGTCATATTCCTAACTGTGACTGAGAAAAATATTCCTAACTGTGACCTCGGGTGTTAGACACTAAAAGGCATGTTTACCAGTTAGTGTATTATATGTAGCTCGTAATGTCTGGGCGATAAGGGTCCAGCGGCTCTTCTCTCCTCCGAGGCCAGATATGAGCATTTCCGCCCTCTTCAACTTGTTGCTGCAGTCCATCACCTCGTCGTCCAACATCTTCTGCTGGCGACTCTGCTCCGCTAATGCTTCTTCTAATCTTTGCAATTTTTGTTGAACCTGTTTTATATTATATACTGTCAGCCAAACTTTTTGATTGGTATTACGTTAGATAATTTCTTGTACTTACGTGTTTATTTTGATTTAATTTAAAGTATAATATTTTTTGCAAACCTCTTTTAATTGCGCTTGTTTGACCGCGAGTGCTGCCATCGCCTTGTCGTATACGGCTTGGGCGGCTGCTAACCTCTGCTTCTTGGGTGCAACCACTTTTGCTACCTTGTCGTATTTTGTCATCGCGATTACCCACTTGCACATACCTAAATATTGATTATAATTTAAAATATTTATTTTGGTTATTGCTGTAGGTTAGTGGAATCGTCACATCGTATTGATAAGATATCTAGTTGTTTCAAAGTCAATCGTACCCTCGGCAGCCACAGAAACAGCTCTTATTTTCTCTGGTACAAAACCATCGTCTTGCATGACGGTGGTCATTAACTTCTTCATGACTGGTGGAGGAATATTATCTTTATCGTAATTCTGCAGCGACTCCAAGAACTTGATGTCGTTAAGCAATTTCTTTGATGGGCCCCAGAAATCCTCTATTGTTCCAACTCCTGATGGATTTGGTATCTTGTCGGGCTTTACTTCCTAAAATTTATTTAATAGTTAATAATATTTTCGTCATCACCAAAAATATTTATAAAGACTACAACAAATAAATTGAAAAATTTATTCACTTACAGGATCATCCTTGTCGTAGCAGAAAAAAGATAGTACAACTTGATTTAAATTATTATTACACAGATCTATAATTTAGTCTATTATAAATATGAATAAATGTATTATAATTATGTCTGTAACCGATAGTAGTAAATTTAATAATACCTTCAATATACAGATAGCTTCCATAACTAATTTGATGCCTCGCGGCGGACTCTTCATCGTCTTGATAAAGGTGATGTCCTGTGGCGTTAAAGTATCGAGGGCTGCTAATGCAGAATTCAAAATCGGCATTGCTTCAGCCAAATCTGCGTCGCATTCGTCTTTGATACCTTGCGCTTCTTTAGCCTATTCGTTCAAAAATAATCAAAAAAATATCTTAAGCAAAATTAATTCATAAGAAAGCCTTGTTTTCTTATAAACTATACCTGTTCTTCGGCCGCAGCTTGATCAGCTAACACTTCAGCTTCCACCAAAGCTACACCTTCTTTCTCTTTTTCGACTTTTGCCGTTGTCTCTGCGACTGCTGCGGCACCGGCCGCTAGTTTAGGTTGCAGCACTTCCAGTGCTTTTTGAAGGGCTGCCACTGATTTAGCAGCTACAGCTAACTGATCTAAACCAGTAATGTAACGCTTTTCTCCCGTTAGTAATTCGCTGAAAATATTATAGATAAGTATAAAATATTCCATAAATAACTTATTCAAAAGCATTAGGTTTAAAAATTCTTACGTTCGCTTTTTGCCCAGGAGAGATTTAAACATATTGATAAGCTCTAAATACGCCGTAGGCGTAACATAATTGTATCTTTTAAGACGAAGTAAAAATTGTCTTGTCAATTCCTGGGTATCAGTGTGGAAAACTTGGCATAACTTGATTGCAGTTTCTCGTTCCAATTCTGTTAATTCGACTTCTTTTAGGAAACGAGTAGCCACCGCCAGTAAGGCATCTGGAGGCCATTCCTGGAAATTAAAATATTGTAATAAAGTATTCACTTCCACATTTCAGACCGACAAGATTTTTACTTTCTAAAACTTACCTGGAACCAATCTATGGTACAGCAGTTTACTAACGAGGGAAACTTTCGTATGCGGGTTCTGAGAGAAGTTCCGGCCGGTGACATAGCGAGTACAATATGCAACTGGTCTCGAACTATGGACACGAAGTACGCATACAACGCTGTAGGACTGCCATCAGTTTGTAAGGATTTGTCACGTTGTCGATCGATCTAGATGGCAATTTCGGAAGGCGTTATGAAAATTTTAATAATGTTATAGGAATGTTTGAACAACTGCCGGATTCGATACTTACTACTCTCATTTTTTCACATAATTCAGCTTTCTCATCGGCACCAAATATATTTGGTACTTCACCTGAATTGAGCATATTATTGACATCTTCTAAGAATCCTTCTTCTTTAATCTGCAGTGGCCAAGTAAACGATTAGTAAATGCTCTTATATGACAAGTCAGTGTAAATAAATTTATGTATTCATTTATCATTACCTGGGATTCTATGAACAGAAACACCATATGCAAGTCAGGAGTACTCGACTTCCTCAACAAGGTTTTAAGGTCTTCTCGCCATTCATTCTTTCCGTACGTTCGACTCATTTCAACCTAAGCCAGGCAAAATGAAACATTGAAAGAATGTCAACCGTAAAGAAAGCGGAAGTATCATATTAATCTAATGTTTATCTAGATTTAGGGCCATTTTCAGAAATCAAATTTACATAATTCTATTTATTACACCTCAGAAAAGGAACTTCCATGATTACCCACCAGGCAAACATAGAGCCTAAAAGAAATTTAGAAGCAGTGTAAACTGACCTGGAAGAGATCGTACTCGTTGATGTGAGCAGCGAGGCGGG
>LGAG01000213.1:298446-315131 GCA_001278395.1 Lerema accius
CTCGTTGAATTGGTCAATTTTAACTAAAGCGTTGGCTAATCTAAGGAAATCGTTACCTTGTTATTAAAAAAGTCTTTTAATATCTTTAGTAAAATTGTATGAACATTAACAGCATCTCCACAGTTTCCAATTCTCATAATCATATAGTAACATTTTCTCTAACATCAACTTGATAAAAACCTTAAGAATTAGGTCTTTGCTACATATCTATGATCTAATACTAATAATGAAATTTCTCGAAATCGTATCCTCAATTAAGTTACTGTTGCATTTATGATTATTGTTTATGTAATTATAACTAAAACAATACTTACTTCTCATCCAAATGTCGTGCACGTGACACATATTTTGGTAACTGGTTGATATCACCCCAGTACTGCACCTCGTTACACTGCTCCTCGTAGATATCCAGGTCGTCAATAAATTTAGCAATTCGGACCTGAACATGAAAACCATCGATGTATCCTACTATCCTATCCTATTATAAATGTGAAAGTTTATGAAGACGTTTAAATGTTTTGATTTCCTTTACGCGCTAACCGTTGCATGGATTAACATGAAATAGGAAGGCATGATTTCAGGATAGAAAATAGAATAAAATTTATCCCAATTGTACGTTCTCTGGGGTGATGTAAACCTTCATACGTTTGTGAATGAATCATTTACGGATGAATGGATTACGATGTTCTACTCAGTGCAATTACATTTATAAAATAAAGAAATATACCTTCAACAGTTCCTGATATTCTATCTTCTTTTGTTCACAGATAACTTTAGATTCTTCAAGTACTCCTGGTAATCGGGCATACCTGGAATGTAATCACAAGTTCCAACCAAAATTTTTTTAAAACAACTGGTACCCCTTTCTCAAAAGTTTACTAATAAAGTAAGTATTTTATGTTTATTCATCGCGGCTTAATTATGAGCTCCAAATAACTACCTAAGAACCTCATCTTATTAAAGACGTAAATCATTGCGAAATATCAGTAATATGTCGGAAGAAGAAGTAGAATGTTCTATTAAGTTCTTTTACATTTATTTAAATCATGAATATAATCGGGCTATCTTTAATTTCAGATCGCAAGCATGGTCCAGAACCTAATACACCTTATAATAAATCATACACAGAGTAGGTACCAATGAAACGTTTGATTATTGGCCTTCATCTCGAGCGGGGTGAAGTTGGTGTAGTCTCCGAGGAATATGATGTATCGCAGGACGTTCCTCAGCTTGTCCTCCATTTCGGTGATGAGCAGGTCCTCCACCTTCTTCCCGTACGCGATGAGGTCCATGAGCGCGGCCGTGTCCGGCGGCGGAGTCAGCAGCGTTGTCGCTATCGTCGAGTACTCCTCAAATATCCTGTTCCACCAGGACAATTACATCTAAGTACTTAAATACTACATGCACAATACAGTATTATCTTGGATAGTTCATGAGAAAATTATTGGTCTACGTAATCATCTTTATTGATTTAAGAAATCTTTTCATACAGCTATAATATAGACCTCAAAACGCATAATTTTTGGCCTACTGCCGAAATCTGCAAATGTGTTGTAATTTACTCCATCAATAGATTACAAGCCAAAATCAATAATTGATGAAATGATAGGTGAAATTTAATTAATCAAAGCTCTTAACTTTTCACTATCCCAATATATAGATCTTATGAAAAAAAAAGTGCATGAGAATTTAAGATCGCGATAAAGAATGTATTAACAATATTAATATTAACTGTATTTCAAACTAACGCTCTGATAGTGTTTTGATAATCCTCGGTCATTCTCCTGAGCAAAGTATTGGCAAGTTTAGTGGCGGCCCCTCGCAGCGAGTTGATCAAGTCGCCCCTCTGCATTCGGAACATGCCGATGACGATGGTTCCCTCCAATTTGGAAGGTATCTCGCGCGCCACATCCACATATTTTACCGACTCCTCGCAATATTCCTCAAAAGTTTTTTCAGGTCGAGCATTAATGAAATTTTCCACTTGGGTTGACGACTACAAAAATGTAGAAACAGAAAATGTATAAAATGATTATCGTTAAGAAAACTTAAAGTCAATTTGAAACTTGCATTCAAAAGTATCCTAAACATGGTTTTCCCAATAACTTACTTCACCGTTGAGCAAGCATACGTAGTCGTCAAAATCTTGGACCCGTAGTTCAGGCCCAATTCGTTGTTCGTTAATTAAGTCAGCGACCATTTTCTTGTAATTATCAACGATATCATTATCAATGATTGGCTGAAATGACATAATATTAATTTTCTTTATGCATACATCATTATGCTGCAAGATTTTTCGAATGTTATAGTTTATTACATTACCGAAGACAAATACAATGCGGTGACAAGTAAGTTACTTTGGTTGATTGCTTAGTTTAGCAAGATAATCAGTTTAGCTGTTTTAAAAAAAACAATTTCAAGTCTCTACCCAATCAAGTTAGCTTAAACAGGATACACTAAATGAGTTTAATTTTACTATTAATAACTTTTTATCGACTCATAATCATTATACCTATCTAACTTATGCAGCAACAGCATCGCTAACTTTTACCGACTCCTCCCAATATTCCTCAAAAGTTTCTTCAGGTCCAGCATCAACGAAATCCGCTTCAAAATGGGCTTCAAGATAGATACCTTTTCTTATAGGATACCTCACCTTAAGCGTGGCTCTGTTGGTGACGACATAGTCCTGGTAGAGCAGCGTCTCGAGCCGCGGCGACTGGCGACACGCGTCTATAATGAAGTCGTACAGCAGACACAGCTGGTCGCGGAACTGCTTGAACGACGGCTCGAACTCTATGGCCTCGTTTTGAAACGCCAGGTTTATTACGAAACCTTGGTTGTTACCCTGGGATAAATTATTAAAATTCATGATATTCTTTTTTTTTATTGTAAGTATAAAAAATACATCTACATATAGGACAACAAAACTTAACTGGCAACCTACTTAACTTCAATTTGTTCAAGTTAAATTTGTTCGTCACATACAACATTCGTAAGAAGTAAAAAAGTAGAACTACTATTTTCTACTAATGAAGCTCCTTAGCCTTAGATATAAATCTGCCAAATAAAAACAATTTTATTTTAGAACTAACAATCATACAATTAATAAAAGTGTACATTATAAAGCGGAGACAATTACCCCGACGTCCATGATATAATCGGTGTAATCCTTCATGGACTTCAAACAAAGTGTTTGAAGATTGTACGTCATCATGCACGCCAGGCAGTTGTAGAAATGTTTCATCTTCGACGCCTGCTTTGACTCTGGTATTTGCCTCTTTTTACTTCCCTACAAAAATACATAATCGATTACAATGACAAACTAAATTATATCCACGATTACGTATAACTTCGTACTTTTTATCTGAGCCACGTATTGGTTAAAGTACGAGCAAGTATCATGCAAATTAGAAAACAATTATTGTCACAATCATCATCATCATCATCATCATTTTTACAACCCTTTATTATCCTACATCTGAGCACTAGTCTCCTCTGACAATTTGAGGGGTATAATCCACCAGTACGCTGTCCATATATTATGTGTACCTTGCTAAACCTTCTATATATATACTACTAAATAAATTTCATTGCAGGTCTTGGGTCAAACCTTCAAGTACAAGTACAGGGTGTATCAAGGTGGTTTTAAAAACAAAGTTTGCTAAATTGCAGCTTTAGGGAGAGCCTTTCAAATACAGGGTGAAGATGAATGAAGGTAGTTTTACAAAGTTAGTGCGAGCTACCTGTAAGAAGACTGCCTGTACGGTGGGTATCCACTGCAGCGTGAGCACGTTCCCCGCGGCCTCGATGTGTCGCTTGCACACAAAGCTGAAGTCCTGCAACTCGTACGCCTCGTTCGTCGTCATTATATCCTTCATACTTATCAGTCTCAGATCACTAGAAATGATGATAGAAACTATGTGTCATGTGTTGTATTACAAATCAGTAAAATATTTGGTGTTGGGATTTAAAATAGTGTATACTGTATCTATTGGATTGTGTTTTTAAATCATGCATAAGGAAAATTTTGAGGAGTAAAGGAGAATTGCTGTTTGAACGTGAAATAGTTAACACATAATTTTAAAATGGGCTTTCTGTTACAAATAACGTATGACTTATTCGAACTACACCGTAAGTGCATCATAATGCACCTCATAAGGTGCATATTAAAGAACTTGCGACATTTCCTACATTATAAATTTGTCTTACTTGAACTGTTTCCACCATATCTGCAGCACTTGTGCAATACAGACATTAACGCTATATAAATTTTTCGTCATAAATTTCTTGGCCTCTACATAGCGGTTCCTCCAGGCGTCATCTTTCTTGGCCAGCTCTTGTTTTAGAGGTGTATCCTCTTCTTCCAATGACTCTTCCTACAGTACGATATTAATATTAATTTTTAATTTCATGGATATTTGAAAATTTCATTAAAGAGACTATGGGAATATGGACAAATTTTCCAGGAGGCATTTCTTGTTAAATTTATCTACTTGTGTAAATGAATCAAATGTATAATACCAAGTATGTATGTGGCCTACTTGATTGTCGATAAAAAATTGAAATATACAGGAGTTAAAAACGAATAATGAAGTTCGCGAATAATTTATTAATATAATAAGTAACCGTGTTCGGATCCTTCAGCACAAAGTCCACAATAGCTTTCTTCATGCTCATCATGAAGTCTTCGCGCATTTCGTCCGTGCACGTGAACAGTGTGTCTTTCCATTTTTTTAATTTCATAGATATTAAACCGTGTACTCTGAAAATTTATACAAAAATAAAAATCTAAAGAAAGACCCATAATTATAAATTTTATAAAATTTTTGTTTTTCAGAGAATTTCTTTTTCAACATCAGCTAATTTTTAGTCTGACCTTAGATCTTGTTTTGTCAACATCATTAGATAACATAAGTTTAAAAATTAAAAATGCATCAAAGTTGCTCTCATCAACTTCTCAATCGCATTGCAAAGATAGGGGCCACATTTAATTTTGATAACTTTTACTACAAAATGGCACCCAACGAGGAACTCCACTGGATTTTATTTTGACTAGCAAGAACTTACTAGGTTCCAAGGTTTCTTGATTGGATAGTCTGTAGTCCCTAAACCTAACCGAAGGTACCAATTAAGAAGCCTTTACCGCAAAATGATTCTATTGTCGAGCGGCGCAACATGGATGGTATCTATTCCATAGCGCAGATAGTAATAATATCGTAACATGTTTTTCTCTTCCCCGGTTGGAAAGCTGTCGCCGTCCTCTCCAGGGGCCGATTGACAAATTAGGTTCATCAACTTGGCCCGGAACTCCTCCCGAGCCTTTCTCATCGCTGTAAAGCTTTTCATTACTGCAATAAACAAGTTTCTAACTGGTTCAACCAATCTTTTACCTCCTCTGAACAAAACCTTTGGCCGTTTTAAATTAGCTACATTAGGGGCCTCTGTTGTGGGATGCTCTGCTGTTGGCGTCTACAACACGCTATTTTGCTCATTATGTTGGTAAAATTGGGTAAATTTGGACGGTATGATGTACTTTTGTGTATGTATTAATCACGTACATGTTATAGGTAGGTACGTGATTGTTCATACTTGATTGGAAGAGTGTTTTATCTTTATAGTAGTAGGTACCTAGTCTTTGATCTGTACCTACCTTATTTTGATGTTAAATAGTTACCTACCTACTCTAAGCTGCGGAAGGACACCAGACACTGGAAAGTCAATGGTAACAATAGATAAAAAATAAAAATCTAAATAAACCCACCTGTACTAGATTTTTTCTTCATTGACAATGCCTTTGCAGCTTGAAGTTGTGCCGCCTTAGATTTTGGAGGCGGCAATTTTAAAACCTCTTGCGGCAAAGAAAATAGGGGCTGAGTTCTGACTTTAAAATCTTCCGGCATCGCAATTTTTGGTAGTTTAGGCAACTTCACATCAGAAGTCGACGGCTCAGGCTGCGATTTTTTCTTTGTTGCTTTATTTCGTTGCATTTTAACTGTGTAACATTTATCACAATTTAGCCCATTAGATAGGTATTTCTTAAAAGATCATTCTCAGGTAGATACAATAAGATCATACAAAAAAAAAACAGTGGATAACAATATACTTATCTACATAGTTATTATAATAGATAAATTTCATAATAACCACCAGTACCTACCTATCGTCGCTTGGAATAAACAAATATAACAATAAATGGTAGAACATCGACATCGCGCTTTTTTCTGATGTTGTTTGTTTGTTTTGTCTTATTTTTTTACATTAAAATTTACTAAAGACAAAAAATAATAATAATCGCATGCCAGTCATTTAGATTTTGTACGATGGTAGATAAAGAAACAGGATTGTGAAATGAAATATTTTTTTACTCTCCTTATTATGCAATTGTTTTTTTTCTATTTCTTTTTAATTATTTTTATTCCAATATAAATGCAGATAGGTATTGTGACTTACTACGCCATCTATTGACATTTTCAAGCATTCTCGTATACCGTTTAGATCATGCAAGTAAGTACAAATGTATAACACTAATCTATGTACAAATGCAAATTACAATTCGGTATTATACCCATGATAAAAATATTTATTATTTAATTATTCGACCTAATAATAATCAAAAAATATATGTGTTCAGTGTTCACCATTTTAAACAAATCGAAAGTTGACTGATTTTGTAAAAACTAAACGCTGCTTATGTCATTCCATTCATTGAATAAATTAAATAACCTATAAGTTTAAATCCATTTAAAGAAAATTGCTAGTAGATTTTCTTGTGTTATCATTATTAAAACACTGCTAAAGTTTTACTGATGGCCGAAACATCCTAATTTAATGATTTTGAAATTAAAAAGACATTGTTTGCCAATATACTTAAAAAGGTAACCATCAGATTCAATAACATTATACTTACCTGTGAAATCTTATTTAGTTGCTTTAAAAACTAATTAACACTAAAAATAAAATGGATATTAGATGTTTAAATTAAATTAAACTAAATTCCATAATTTATTATAATCCTTATGTCGTTGACGAGATACTGAAAAATGTTGTTGATTTCACCATGACAACAGAATCTGAGGATTGTTCGTGGCCAGTTGTATTTATTTAGGTTTTCAAAGCTTACTATGAAATAACTTATTTAAGCTACAAAAGTTTCAGTCCAAAAAATATTTATTATCTGTCTGATAATATGTTTATAGGTTAAAAAGGTTGTAAACATTACATGAAGCAAAAAGTTAAAATTTATTCTAAGGTAAAATAGTTATTAAGTGTTTGAACTGAGCTAAAACTAACAAACATGCCTTACCTATCATTATAATATGCTAGATAGCTACATAGCTAGATTTAATGTCATAGTTCATCTGTGTAGGTTTGCCCTTGGTAAGCTTTAATAGCTGATGATGTCATAATCCAGACATAGTATTCATAGTAAAGCTAAACAGTTAAGAGGCCCATAGAGGCTGCACATCATTCTCGTGTGAATCACTGTTTGATACAAACATAGTACACAGCCCACGTTGTTTGTTTGAATGTGTGAGTGAACATCTAATCTTTATTTACATACAAAATAGTTCTGCATTTTGCCACTCTCACAAGATTTATCAGTTTATTCATTTGCTGTGTGATATGATTTTTATGTTGGTTTATTTAATGTTTTATTAGTGCAAAAGTGTTGTAAAATGTTGTACTAATATCATGTTTTGCTTGTAGATGATCTTCCAATTGGTAAGAAGGCTGCACTGTAGTCCTTTGAGTAGAGCAGCCGAATCTTCACTGCTGGCTAAACTCAGGAAGAAGACTGGTTACACTATAGCTAACTGCAAGAAAGCTCTCGAAATGCACAATAATGACAGTGAAAAGGTAAAACTTGTGCTAATTTTAATAAAATACTCTTAATCATTTAACATGACTCATAATAAAATTGCTGGTGTAAAAATTGTTTTAGGCTGAAGCATGGCTAAATGAACAGGCCCAGGCTATGGGATGGGCGAAGGCCACAAAGCTGGCAGGCAGAACAGCTGTTCAAGGTCTTGTGGCGGTTAAATTTGACAAAACCCATGGTGTGTTGGTGGAACTCAATTGTGAAACTGATTTTGTAGCCAAAAATGAAAAATTCCAAAAGATGATTGAGGATGCCACTCTGGCTTGCTACAAGTTTGCTCACAACAACTTACAGGCCAAGGGGCCAATCACTAAGGTAATCATTTTTCTTTTAATCACAAACTATTACTCTTATGTTGACTGTGTACAGATAGTTAAGAAATCCAATATTAAAAATATACTTGAATTGCTACATCTTCAAGGTTTAGCTCCAAAAATTTTATGTTAGTATTTTAGTTAACTTATTATTGTAGTAATATGGACATAAAGAAAGGATTATGGAACAAGTTTTAAATCTACACAATTAAGTTTATTACATAATATATTTAGGTATAGCCATTGAATTTTTTTTTTATTGTTAAAGCTGAATGATGTACTTTTTCAGATGGAGCTAGACAGTGAGCAGCTTGGAAATTTATCTGGAGAAAGTGGGAAGAAGCTATCAGAAATCCTGGCATTATTCATTGGCACAGTGGGAGAGAATGCAGTGTTGAGGCGAGCAGAATGTTGGAAATCCAACTCTAAAGATGTTAAGATCTCAGCCTACACACACCCTGCCCCACCGGTGGCTGGAGATTATTCCGCTGGAAAATATGGAGCATTACTTGCATACAAACAACCAAACGATGTTGAAGATATTGGGAGACAGCTATGCCAGCATATTGTAGGACTCGCTCCTAGAAAAATTGGGAACAAGGAACAGGACAAACCGAATAAAAATATAGATGATGAAACTTGCCTCATCTATCAAGAGTACTTATTGGATCCTTCATATACTGTTGAGGAAGTTATGGAGCAAAATAAAGTTGAAATAATTGACTACATCCGGTTCTCGTGTGGAGAGGTCGTAGAAGCAAGCATGCCTGGTGTAGAGAGACAGCCCCTGGATACTGTCCAGACTTTGCAGTAGTAGTACCATAGTCCATTATGCATGTCAAAAGTAGCAAGTGATTGTTTGTTATAATAGAATGCTAATTTATAAACTTGAAAGTGATTACAAGTTTTTGTTAAATAAACTTGTCATTTAATTATACCTGTTGTGCATTTAAAGAATAAACAAAATTACAATTAAGTACTTATATGATTTTACTAGTAATTTCTTAAATACAAGTTAAATTTTTAAATAGCTCTATCTATATAAAGTAGTATTTTTTCTCAGTATGAGAACTTATAGTCTTCATTTTAGACTTCCGTTTCCATAGAAACATTCTACAATCTTTCTTCCAAAACATAGCGATTTGGTTGGAGTCGAAGTTGTATCCATGGTGATGCAGAACTTCAGGAGACACCACGTGAAGAGCCAATGTGTTTTGTTCCCTTGTTCTGAACGGGCCAACTATTGCTGGTTTTAAGAGACAGCCGCAAGGACATACTGTAGTAATCTTTGGCGCCGATATAGGATTTACCCTGCTATTAAGATTCATTCTCTGAAAGTTATTACAAAACCTTAGTTCTTCTACGGCCCCGGTAAAGGACTGAGTCGCTCGTAACGCCAGTGGCCTCACGTTTTGGTTCTCCGTATTATTTCTAAAGCCCACAGTAGATAAAGATTTTTTCGTGATATTCGGACTATCGGTCGGACTCCTCTCCTCATATTCACTCTCCTTGTCCGAAATATCATCGGTATACATGATTACTCAGAAATTAAATTTCAAAATATAAAACGATTTTAATAACACAAATAAACGATAAAGTAATCCATCAATTTATAAATGTCAAACTTTTTCCTTCCAGCGGAAAAATCATTGTGGATTCGTAAGGTGCCAGTTGCATTATTGTACCCACGACTTTATAAAGTATCGGTTTATAGCTCAATCAAGTGACGTCCCTGTAAGAAATCTTTAAAATAATTATATTTATTTATTATTGCTTAGTTATCGATATCGAGTAGGTACAAACATTCGTGTCTGTATAAATATTTACCTGGCCTGTAATCAAACCCGGGACCCATCGTATCCTACATTACCTGCTTATCTAAAGGGAATCATCTAGCTTTGTAAAACTTGATCCCAATTTAATGTTCAATTCTATTACTCCAGACATAATAATCGGGACAATTTATTGTAGGTAGGTAATGATATATCAATTGTTATGCTTTGCGAATTGACAATAGAAGACAGAGCGGCCAAATGTAATTACGACACAATTTGATACGTTCGAGTAGTCATAATACAACCCATCTACGTTATAGAATTAGCTGCAGTGTCCCCGCCCATTGTCGATAACAATATACTATTCGTTCCATTCCGCTCACTAGCGGTTTTTAATCAGAGGTTTATAGCAAAAATAGTACTGGGACAAGGTTGCAAATGAAGCATGCATTTCGTTATAGAAATCTACCTATAAAGGGCACAGATTAATCGGTTTCTTTTTATGGTATAGTTACAACTTCAATTATCACCAATACTAACGTAGGTACCCATACAATGTTCGGTAGGTACAGCGAAGTACGAAGCGAAATAATTAGCTTAAATAATAAAACTCGCAAAATTCTCACATAAAACACTGAGAGATCGCAAAATGATTATGTAGATAAGGTATTAAAACCAAAACAAAAGCCGAAAAATATTCCTGACAACGAAACGTAATCCATCGTATAATTAGGTATGTCGAAAGTGAATGTTGTGATCAAATCATGATCAAATGGACAATGTGGGCGTCGGAGCGTAGATCCCGTCCTGCAACTGATGTAGATAGGTCTGTCCGACGAAACCATCACACTGTTTTCGGTCCACTCGTGGATCGACGGTGAATCGGTGTATCTCTGCAATGTGTACCATCGCTGTAAGTGCCGAGATTATTATCCGAAGCATTCCACACAGCCGTGGTTACAAGTGAGAAGACCAGACAATTTGATGGACGGGTATCAGGTGCTGGATCTGCCATATGCAAAACATGTAGGTACCTTTGCATTCTTTTCAAGAAACTAATGTTACTAGGACGATAAGAACTTCAGTTGCAGTTACATTGTGCATTCACCGTTTCGTAGAGACGACTTTTTTTCATCTATGATGATAATTACGATAATAGTATATTTAATTGATAGGCTTTTCAAAAAAAAATTACATGTCGTAGGTAGGTTTTAAAGCACAGCTTTTCTGACAGGTAATGAAATTAATTGTAGGCTGTACAACAGAAATTAGTAAAAATATGTGGGTAGGTTATCAAACTCGTACTAGTTTGTAAAACAGACCGTGTTTTGTAATTACGTTCTTATTTGTGTGATTGGACAACCAAGAGCTATTACACGCTCTATAAAACAAATATCGATTTATTTACATCGTTGCTGTATCAACAATTATAATCAATGGTTATAATTAAGCCGTTACACTTGCCGCGGCCGATGAAAACGCGATAGACCGACAACCATCAATCGGGGGGCCGACACTCGTACGACGTACCATCAGACTTTCGCGGGAGATAATTTATTCCTCTCTGTTTTATTAAAATATGTAAGTGCATCGAGCGTAAAACAATTTTCTTTTTGTCGCTGGCCGGCCGGCGAGCCGCTAGCGATTGGTGTGCGGTTGTATTCAGTTCTGTCGGTACTCGGTAGTCTATCGGGTGTGTAAGGCGACCGCAGCCGTGTGGTAGTGTACCGTCTTAGTGGTTCTAAGTGGTGACGGCTGGTGGGAGCGCAGTCACGGTGATGGGATCAGTCCTCCCCTGACTAGAGACACGAAAATGCACATTCTGGAAATAGGCGCTGATCAAGTAAATAATTCCATTACTAATATTTATTTAAGTTTTTAAAATATGGCTGCGGATGTAATTACTTAATTAATTGTACCTACATGTGTTGATTATAGTGATGTTGTTATTGCTAATTTTAAAGTGATGTGGTTAGTTTAATTAAATGCAGAGATAAAGGGAAGTTAATTTTTTGTGCTTTCGTTATTAAGATTAGGTAGGTACCTGCTTAGCTATTTGAAGATTCGGGTTCGGGTTACTTCACATTCTGAATGAAATTGATCTTTTCCTCTCACTTGCCAATCAACTCTTTGAATTGAAACATATTTTTAAGCAATAAATAGTTTTATGAGCAAATGAAAATTGTTTACTTAGGCACTAGCTACTTAAATTCTCAGTCAACGTTTGGAAGTGGAAATAGGAAGTTTGTGTAGTAAAAAAGGAATCTATAAGAGAGTAGAGTATGACCAAAATATATTTTTAAACGTAGCGTTAAAGTGATTTATGATTTTTTTTTTATCTTTTCTATCTTGACTCTTATAATCTACCAATATTTTTTAAAGATGTTTTTCCCCTTTCTTCTCCTCGATATTAAAGCACCTTTACGAATTGGGGGTAGATTAAAAAAAAATTACCTGCATTTTACGTACCTATTTTAGGTACCTTTCTTTCAAATTACGTGTCCGATTTATACCTATTATGAAAAATGATTTTGAATTTGAATTTAATAGCTATTTCATTAGAAAATTCTTATTTAAAGTAACGTATATCTTGAAGTTGTAAACAAGATCATTCATCCGAAGTACTCGTAGTATCTACAAGTACTATCTAGAAACCTACATTATAGCATTCTTCTAAGAGTTAGTATTGACATAACAATAGTGCCCTAGGTGCGCCCATGATTCCATTGTACTATTGTAATGGTCTAGATTTCCGGAGTAGTCATTAGAGCCTTTGTCTGGCAAATAAAATTAGGCAAGTTCAAATAAGACAAAAATTGACATCCGCTCGAATACTATTGTTAGGAACCAGAAGCATACAGATACAGAACATTGCTCAGATTAAAATCGTGCATAAAAATCTCAGACAATCTTTATTTCTTTTACATTACAATGGGCATTGTTAGACTATTTTTCCCAAAACTTAAACCATTCTACAGGACGTTAACGGAATGCCCGTCATGTGAGATACCACTCGTTTCTCCAAATTATTCACTTAGGTTTTATGCAAATGAGGGGAAAAGGCATTACTTACCGTAAGCCGTTGGGACAATACCCATAGAACTATTTTGTTTGAGTCCAAGTAGACAGTGAACGTACACGAAAGTCGACCAAAGCCTTCTATCGTTTTATCCTTTGTAAGAGGTTAGATTGATGTATAGTCACCCATGTGGTAATGCTAACCAATTGACAATCGTGAACCGAATATTCTTTGTGTTTTGCTATCAGCACTACCTTAGTCTGTGGCTATCAGATACTATATAACACGAAAGGGGTCATAGATTCATGATCAATTTGTAATTGATAACGTCCCAGTTAAGGGATTCCTATTTTATTTTATTTTATTTTTGATTTATTTATAATTATTACATGTAGATTGTGTATATTACAGGAGGAAGATGGCGGGATCGGTCGTGGCGCGCAGGTGGACCCCGCGTTCCGAACCGTCCCGCGCGACTACACCATCTTCCTTGTCTGGAGGGTCACGGTTAGTAAAAGTTGACCTTTACTAAAATACTTAGTGTTAGGGAGGTGTAACTTAACTTTATGTGTAATATTCATACCTACTGTCACAACGAATGGAAAGAGTTAACAGTACCTATCTAGATAACTGTCTGTGATTTGATCTTCATTTAATTATGGAGAATTACTATTGTTTTTTTTACCAAAGAGCATAACATTTTCTAATACCTACTTATACCTGAATAATGTCAAATTATCCCAAATTTCGAACTATAGGAAAAATAGGTCAGTTTACTATATCTGCAGACAGAGGTTAATATGGGCTAACTGATGAAAAAAGTTTTAAGTTAAAAAACCTTAAGACTTCATGATAGTAAAAGCTTACATAATTAAGTTACACAATACATTAAATAGGTGCAAATGACTCTTAAAATTGTCTACAGCTCGTAAAACAAGTCCCACGCGAAATGGACGTTAGAGTCGGTTAGAGAATTAAATGATCACGCAGCGTGGCGACGCGCGCACGATTTGCCAATTACGATTAAAGTTCCAGCGATATGTTGGTGAACTATCACGCATGTCACCTCTCAAGAGCTGGGCCACAAACAGTACCGCACCGTGGATCACTTTCACTGCGAGGACAATAGCTTGTACCAACGATGTTAATGTAAGCGCACTGAACTTGAAAATACATCGGACGAAGCTTTAAAAATGGGTTAGGAGAAGACGTACTAGAAGGTTTTGTGAGGGATTTTCTATACGTTTGTCGCTATAAAATTAGGTTTTAAAAAACGCATCTGTGCCAAGAAGAAATTGACTCATGGAATTATAATTCCCTTAAGCCTAAGGAACAATAATTATGTATATTTCATCGAGATCAATAATATTATTTAGTCTGCACAAGCACAAGTTATTATTTCTGATAGACCACATTTTTCTATATAATAAGTGCGTGAGAATTCAGCAACAAGATACAATTTATTTAAGTTTCCTATTGTAACAAACCTAAAATTGTGAGAACACTATGAATGGAAAGTTATAATTTAGAGGGAAACGATAACAAAAAGTGTCCTAAGAGCGTTAAATGGTAAAACAGTTGCTAAATCAGCTTAGATACCACTAAATATTTAAAATAATTTTACTGAAATCTCAGAGCATTCATTTATTTGCATTATTATTATTTTTTAATACCACAGAATTAGCTTTAGGATTACTTACACAAACATAAGTTTTATTTAACGGGGTTAATTATTTTACATCTATTTTGAGTTGCGTGAGAAACAATACAAGAAAATTCATTTCAGTATCCTCTACAACTCTACATAGGTATTCAATCTACATAATGTAACATGTAAACAAAGCCATTACCTACTCTACGAGTGGACTGGTGCATACTATTATATCTACTTTTATTCTTACTTTACATAAACGCAAGCCCGGAGAAAGTGCACATTTATCTCGGCGCGAGGTAGTAAATTGAAGGTTCAAAATGCATGTATAGCAGCGCGCAATCCGCAATTACTTTAGGTACATACCATTGCATTTTATAGGGTAGTTCATAATCCCATAACAGATCAACACAACCTATAACTGTCCCACTTCTGGACTCTAGTGCGTCACGAGTATCCCCACAGTATTGACCATAATTCCTCATTCTGCCAAACTAAGAATTGGTTTGTGAGACTAGCAAACTTCCACACATTTCTGAATATTATGGAAAAGTCTTAGATGTTCTAATTTATTTCTTACTTTTAGCTTCAACTAAGGAAATAATTATTAATTTCTAATAACTACAAATATCACTTCGAAGTTAGAGGAGCGTGAAGGATTCGAACTCAGAGCCCCGTTCGAAAAACCAACAAAGTATGGTTTACGCTCCAAGCTAATCAAAACGCTATTTTCGTTGACTGCAAACATACTCGTAGCATATTATAAATCTTCTGCAAACAACAATCAAAACGATCAGTCGTTCCACAATAATGTAAGCCGATAATTAGTAACGGAAGATGTGAATCATTCCTCCCTATACATCTCGATACCGCTAGTCAGTGGAGCACTGAGCCACGGCGGCTGCAGCTGACCGAGACAGAGATGTTTTTAATCGGCTCGCTATTCCATATCCGCTTGAAATTGAGAACAACAGATTAACTTTATTATTATCTTATTGTACTCATACAAGACATAGGTATGTTATTATACCTCGTTTTTTTCGTCGTGATTGAAAAAGTAAACAATCTTACCTACAGTGTCTTTTTATTGTAATTAGCGATGTAAAAATAAGAGACACAAATTAAAAAAATTTAAGAATATACAACAATGTAATGTTAAAATAAATTACTGTATACTATTAAATATTTTTTTTAATAAATGAAATAAATAAAAGTAGTGCCAAGATTGTTTACTTTTTAAATCACGACGAAAAAAACGAGGTATAAATAAACACACTGATTTTATACGGCTATCGCAATAGGTTATGGATGATTGATACTACATCTATGAACGTCACTCAGTAAATAAAAATTAAGGTATGTTATAGATATTCCAACCAACCTAGGGGAACCTAAATATTTTTAACAATTAAATCGTAAAATTAAATTAACGCAGGTCGCTCTTACGAGTAAATTATATTAGTAAACCGCTATCTATTATTAATCTTTAAAGATGTCGCAAATAAAGAAAATCACCTGACTGACCAGTTGATTCACTTAGATACAAATATATCAAACTAGTTAAAGGAAAGCCGTTCCATCGTCATAACAATCTGAAGTAGATATCGCGCTGGACCAATTACTTTTTGCGCTGTTCACGCAACTAGGAAACATAATTTTTATTGTTTGACCGAACGATATTGTGCAATATTCTCAAAATCTGCTTATGTAACCTTAATTACAAAGATCGTAGATTCAGTTTACAAAGACAGAGAAAGTTTGCTGTTATCGTACCGTTACCAATAGTCACTGCTTGTTGTTTACGATAGACTATTCATATAGAGCAGTGTGGTCCAATATAATACAAATATTTTTTTGTACTTTTTTATTTAAGATCCTAAAAAATTAGGTCTTTCATTACCCCCGTAAAATAGCTGCTTTACCCCCGTGGGGGTAATTAACCCCAGATTAGGAACCCAAGCTAAAGAGTATTATGTAAACATTAACTTTCACTTAATTATTCACAACTATTCTTCAAATTATACATAAGCTACTTATTTTCTAC
>LGAG01000213.1:339813-354822 GCA_001278395.1 Lerema accius
CTACAGAGTTATGTTATTATTCTCACCTTCTCGCTCTCCTGCCGATGTTCGCCCTCTAACTTCTGGAGTCGCTGCTGCATCTGCCGGTAGTCGACGCTGAGCATGGACATCTGCCGGTCCTTCTCTTGCGAGGCAGACTCGGCGCGCTGCCGAGCCGTCTTCTCCTCGTTCAACTTGCCTTGAAGGGCTGATAGAATAAGCCATGATAGTCACAAATCCTCCGCTCTCCCTGATTCCAATACCTGCATACTGTATCACGTTTACTTTTCAACGTGCAAGTACCGGCATCAGGGTCTATCAAAAGCCAAGTTGCTAACTAAAATTTAATCATTGAGTGATCATCAAACAAGAAAAAAGCATTATTATTGCTCCATAGTTCTCAATTATCGTAAATTTCAGCAATGAAATAACAATCACAAAAATCAACACGTCAATTTGTTGTGTTCATACAAAATTACTGGAAATTGGTCATTTGGGATTTAACAATATACATGCATGAAATTACTTAGTTTAACATACAGGAAAAACTATGGAAGTGCTATTTAAGGGAACCAATCGAAACTAACATTTATAACTACATTAAAACGTAAAACAAACGTACCACAAACATAGCGAATTGGACAATACCTTTTAATATTTTTTCCAATGTTCCTGAGGCATGCAAAATAGGAAGGTTCCATATATATAATTTTTCGGGTCCGTATTATACTTATTGGTATAGCTTATCATATTTGTGGGGAAATGTAGCTGATAATCTACCTTAGTAGGGGGTCACGAATATTATAGATAATTTGAAATGAGCATGTAACTTACCCTTGACTAGCTCAAGATTTGCTTCTTGCTTAGAAAGTAGCTGAGACCTCTGTGTCTCTTGATGGGCGCGAAGCTCTTGCTGATAGAGATGTTGTGCAGTTCGTAGGTCGTGTGCGAGCGACGCACACTCTTTTTCTAATGAAGACGTACGTTCAGAGAGTTGCCTGTTGTCTGTCATGACTTGACCTAATCTGTTCGATGATCGTTCTAACTCCGCCTGCGTAGCGTTCAATCTACTAGTGGCTTCGGCAGCTGCAGCTTCCGACCGTTGCTTAGCTGCCTTTGTATTACCAAGTTCCTCTGAAAGACTGCCACATTCACGTTCTAGTGCATCGCATTGTGCTCGCAAGCTAGCCAGAGTCCCGTCGTTCATGGCCGCCGCAGCAGCTTGCGCTGCACTTAATTCTGCAGCTTGTTTTCTGGACTTAGCTGCCGCTTCGCATTCTATTTTTAGTTTATCACGCATTTCTATCAACTGTTTCTCCAGAGCGTTGATTTTATCGTTATAAGATTGCAAATTGCTTATTTCTTTAGCCCTCTTACTTTGCTCCTCGTCCAAGCGACGTTTGACATCGCCATAATTCAATTCTGCTTTTCTCCTCGAGTCAGCTTCTATTTCTGCTTTGCGTTGTAACTCCTTAAGATCGTGTTTTAAAAGAGCTACCTCTTTGTCACTGTCGGCTATAATTTTTTTACTTCTAGACTCTCGTTGCATCATTTCGTCGAGTTGAGCAGAGAGTGTAACTTGCCTGTCTTCTAGTTTACGCCTACTTTCTCTTTCCCTTTCTAACAATTTTTCCAACTGCAATATTGCCTCAGATCCAACATTATTTAAGTGATTATTTGAGATTGTGTCCACTACATCTGCTGGTTTTATTTTTCCTCCACAAAGTTGGTAATCACCATTATAGGTAAAGCCTACAAATGGTAAATGGTTTCCAACAAAAGCTTTTGGAACCGGGAAAGATTCGTCTAAAGCATCAGACTTTTCAATGTCATCAAAATTTCTAGTATCATCATCACTGGACAACTCTGGAACTACAGGTGGTACAGAGTCTCTTAAATTATCAAAACTCCATTGATCATTGATAAAGAAAGGATGATGTTTAATTTCATCAACACTATTCTTTCCAAGTCTCTTTGTTCTATCAGTTAGCAGGCCACGAATCAAGGATTTAGCTTCTTTTGAAATTTCAACATCATCAGGAAATTGTAAAGAGTTCCTGTGATCCATAATTTTACCATAAGTTCCTACTAAGCTATCAGCATAAAAAGGAGGATCACCTATTAACATTTCATATAAAAATATACCCACAGCCCACCAATCACATTCACGGCCATAAACACCTTCACCATTTTGGGATTGTAAAACCTCTGGTGAAATATAATCAGGTGTTCCTACAGCATTACTAGCTCTTACGAGCCCATCAGACCCCATTCTCATGCATGTTCCAAAGTCTGCCAATTTCAGATGACCATATTTGTCAATCAACATGTTATCAGGCTTAACATCGCGGTGAACAAAGCCCATCCCATGGATGACATCTAATGCCAAAACAATTTCCATGGTATAAAATTTAGCCCATTTTTCTGGGATATCATAATTAGACATGAGGCTAACAAGGTCGCCACCTGGCATATAATCCATTACCATATAAAGATACTTATGATCTTGAAATGCAAAGTGCAATTTTAAAATCCATTCTGAATTAGCATGGGCCATTATATGTCGCTCTTCCCAAAAAAATGTGGAATCTGATCTTTTTATCATCTCTACTTTACTCAGTAGTTTCATGGCATACACCTGACGTGTAGACTTATATCTGACTAGTTGTACTTCACCAAATGCTCCTCGACCAATTACTTTGATCAAGTCAAAATCTGCTGCTTTCATTCGAAGATTAACAATTTCTGAAGCAAAATCTTCATCTAAAAGAAAAAGGACATAAAAGAACAGTTAAAATGAGTAGAGGCATAGAAATGTTCTATTTACCAGAAAGGTATATTAAAGTACATAATTTGTGTTAGTATTCTTTCCATGCCTGCTTATTTATGTTATAAAATTAAACTTTAATAATAGTTGCAAATATTTTTGTTTTGATTGCTAAAACACAGCCAGTTAAAAAAAATCTGGTTTGAATAGAATAGGTGATTCTTATAGAAAACAATGAAGTTAAGTAAAAAGTTGCTAATAAACATTATCATGTCCTATATAGTAGGCAAGTTAGACCAATAATAAAAATAAGCTCTGTTATTAGTTATTACACCTAATAACTACCTTTATAAAATATCTGACATTGTTAATACATTGTATGCAGAATTATACAATATATAGAGTCAAGAAGAAAAGATACTCTCTTTAAAAAAGATACCTCTTTTCCAAGACATCACATAAGTATAATTTTATGTAAAAAACCAATGAACTACAACATTGCCACTGATAAATAGAACATTTCAATAAAGTTTTAACAATGTATAAATAATAATATGTTCCCTGCCATAAGTGTAATTCAGATGCTAGTAATGCTTTCACATAAAAAGGAATTTTTACTTCAACTAACTACTATATTTAAAGTATAATTCGGTGCCATGTGAATCATCAATTAATTGTTATGAATGAGATATTTTGTTTATGTCAGAGAGGAGTGTAATTAAATATTGACGCATTATTTTCATGAAATATGATAACTGATAAGAAACAGCTGATTAATATTTATTTATTATGTTAGTGATGGAGCATAATCTGGCAAGTGGGGTACTCACATCTGCCGGTGTACGCCTCGACATTTTTCATGCGACGAATGGCTGGGTGGTCGCAGTCTGAGACGAGCGCGGTGACGGTGTCGAGCAGGCAGTCCACGTTGCCGGTGGAGCGAGGGTCGCACAGCCTGTCCTCTAATGCGCGCAGTCGACGCACTCGCTCCTCGTCCTTCACGTTCTCCATTCTGAACCCTGTTTCTGACGTCCTTTGCCACTAAACGCCACCGCACATTCTCCTGATCGATACACTCAATGAAAACCCCACTCTCATCACGAAACATCAACGTTTGGGCGAAGATTTGCTACTCCTGCCCACCGACAGTCTATATCCTAACATTCAACGGGTAACTTTAGTTTCATTATCGAAAAATTGACTCGCTGAAGCTCAAAATGACAGCAGATAAAGGTGGTTCTCACAACAAAGCATATGCACGTTTGCAAACATAACCGATTGAATAACAATACGCGTCGCCATCCAATATCTTTAAATTGTTTAATAGCACTGAAGTAGATCAATTATTGGCACAACATTTAAACATTAATGTAAAATTACGAAATATTAAAAACCGCTTGATTGATGAACGATGATCGAACAATATTGTGAAGTTAGCAACAATTGACGACTTTGCAATGGCGACTATTGGTGTTGCTAGAGCTAGAATTGCAAGTCCATGTCGTCATTAATTGTCTATGTTTATGGTCATAATCATTCAGTAGATACAGATAAATTATTTATAATTAGAATCATTGAGCATAGCAATTGATTGGAAATTATAATAGAAATCAAAAATAAAAATACACCCAAAAATAATTATGATGCATTAAATCAACAACAGACAACAGACCCAAATATGTCGGCACTTGGTTGCACTGGACATTTTTCTTTATGTATTTTATGAAGGCGTGTTCACACCATTCAAGTCGAAAACATAACATCTTTGCTTCAACTTGGAACTTGGAAGTCTTGGGATAATGAAGCAGAGTAAAAATTTCATAGAAACAAATTATAAGTTATTATTATTATGGGTCGAGTTTCAAACCGTTTGGAGTAATCAATGATGATAATGATTGAGCATGTTGTAAAGCTGCCTAAAGTTCTTTGTCTAGTCCAACCTAAATTTAAATGAACGTGGCAAAGAATGGAACTAATTTGACTGTCAATTTGATAGTGTTTAGACTTTACAAGATTGACAGCAATATGCATATAGGTACCTCGTTTTTTTCGTCGTGATATAAAAGGTAAACAATCTTGGCACAACTTTTATTTATTTTATTAATTTAAAAAAATATCTAGAAGTATACAGAAATTTATTTTAACATTAAATTATCGTTTATTCTTTAGTTTTTTTTAATTTGTGTCTGTCTTATTTTTAAATCGATAATTACAATAAAAAACAGTGTAAGATTGTTTACCTTTTATATCAAGACGAAAAAAACGAGGTATAGGTATTCATAGTCTATGTGAAGTGCCACCATCGAATGCTATATTATTAGATTACAAAATAAATCCTAACAATTGCACGATGAAAATCTATGAAATAAGGCCCTGAAACTACAGTAGGATTTATTACATTTACTTGGTGTCATTAGAAACATTATTTTGGATGGCGTTATCCTTATCGTTGCTTTTTAAATGGAATAATTGGATCATAATCTTCTTTTGCCTTCATGGATTTGGATTTTGACAAAAATTTACAAATTCAAATGCATCTGCGTTCATTCTATTCTTGGGAGGATTATATTATGTGAGATAGTATAGATATAGAGCTTAGTGTTTATGGTTTCACAGTACTACTGGCTCTATGCTTTCTTCCTTTTGATATATCATAGATAAGCTATGCTATGATTTGGTTAGCGAATCAAAATGTATGAATTGAATTTTTTGTTCACTCGTCATTCCATTTCAGTTCATCTTCATTCCACTTCCATTCGGTCGATTAGAACATGGCGGTGCTAGGCAGGATGTGCAGTAACTTTTAATTTTTGCAATAACGAATTGCAATATTGGCTACTTTTCTTATAACATATGACTATATTTTTTTGTGGATTTAAATTGTTAGTTTTAATTGTGCCTGTTAAAATCGTGATCCATTCGTTTAATTTTTGAACCAAATTGCAATGAAAACCATTACTTCATTGGTGGTGTAAAAATAATTGTGACAAATATAGCACATTATTTCAGGTAAATTTTGTTTCAATACGTACTGTATTAAAGAAAAAATGCATGTTTAGCTATTTCCTAAATTTTATGACAATATCCTAAGTTTGTCAATTCAGATTTTTAGTGTCTTCCTTGTCCCATTTTGTATAGTTTTCTCGTGTTATTTTTCTCACCAGTATTCTATACTTCAATGTAATTTGTTGCCGAAAACTTTGATTAATATTAGACTGTATTAACTGGAGGCAGGAAACGTTTATCTAAATGTAACATTGTCTTTGTGCTCCCGAATCACGTGTGGTTTAGGTCGTTAAAGGGGTCAATAACTGCAAGCAACCACTGCCTATTTCGGTTTTTATCACTTCACAAAGGTCAGAAAGGTGTACCTGCATCGTTGTTAAAGTTTAAATCGAACTAATCTATGCATATTTTAATCGTTCATTGCCAAGGTAAAGGAATGTAAATTTCTGGAACATTTATAAATTTAGATTTTAAATGGCGTTTATAAATGCAAGTGCAGCTTTTGTTTTTAACTTATTACCTGGCAATCTGTGGCGAGACACGAGCGCAGGGGGTCGCTGCACAGGGGGGCGGGGCGGGGTCCCGTCGGGCAGTCAGCTGTGCGAGTGTCATGTTGTCGCACCGCGGTCGGCACTGCTCCGTGGGAAGTGCCCTAAATTATTGCCCCTCCATTGATTCTTCGCGAAATTCAACTCTATATGGAGGGTGTTGACCGACTTTATCTTAATTTTCTTAAATAAAAAAAATTGTGTGATAACCTTTTGTTACATTCTATGTGATCTTTTGATCTACCTAAAGAAGCGTGCCTGTAAAGTGGCATTGGCTTTATATCTTATCAGTTTTGATCTATCATTTCGTTGTCCATATCTTCATTCCTTTAAATCAATGTCTCAGGTTAACAAGTATTTCAGATCAGTATCAAAGAATTGAGACATCTTAATTTCATATGTAAGTGACTTATCATTATTATGTATGCTTCTTATAATCTCTCATACTTATAAATCAATTCCAAAGATGTAATTATATTTAATACAATACATTTTTTTCTTCTGAATTAACTCTTTATCCATAGGTAAAATAGTGGAGTGTGGGCAATACGAAGGTGTGCCTATTTTTCATAAGTGACCAGGTGTTTAACCATAAAATAAATGTCCAGTTCCAAAACTCTAATAATAATGATGAACACAAAAATAGATTTGGAAAAACAAGTTTTCTTCACTGTAAATGTATTTTTATCTTTCACATTTGTAAATAGTTCCTAGCAGAACTATAGCCGATACACAACATTGGTTTTAGTACAGCAAGACTATACTATGGTACAGTAGTTTCTTTTTTATATTTTCATTGTACTATTTATTGTTGAATAGATCTTGAGTGATCACAATACCTAAAGGTGATATAGGTTACTAGGTGTGGTTATAGTATTACGTTTAAACAGGTGAACTCTAAAAACACTAACATGTTCACTCCACATATCTCTCCAAGTGTACAATCATTTAAAAGGCAGGATATTTACCTATATTGGTAGTGTGTTCATACTTTGCGTTATCACAATTTACAGCATTGTTAAATTAAATATTATGAAACGACTAATATATTATAATGTTCTGTATATTTTGGATGACAGTAATATCAGTGAAAACCTGGGTAGCCCTGGGTAGGAACTTGGTAGGTTTATATTATTATAAGAATAATATATGATTTTATTTAATCATGTTACAATTGTTAGGAAAGAGTATAAAGCTTGCATTAAGTGGAATAAGAAACTTGAGTCAGAGTAATGTATTCAAAAGAAAATAATAGTGTAGATTGTTGCATAATGACATAAGTTTTGTTGAACATGCAAGCAGTGTTATGTGTGAGTTTGGCATTGGCCATTGTTGTGCAATCAATAATTTTCAATAAAGTTCTGTTTTATTGTTCCTTGCTGGAAATAGCTGATAACCATTTGGTTTAGCTGCTAGTTTCTATAATCAAGTTGATTACAATTGTGATTCATATTTTTCTGTAAGCACTTTGGATACATTCGTATAATAGTATGTCAATGAATTCTGATAACCCTATGCAAAGGAAGTTGTTGTTATAAAACGAAATTTCATTGACATTTTAATATTGTTGTTACTTAACGATAAAATAATCTTAGTTGACAATGGATGGATACCAGGACATATGAACTGGGTGCTTATCTTAAAAGCTACAAATTGTAGTCATCATGAATAAGACAGGTTTAATTCTGCAATTTTAATCTTATAGTAAAATTGCCATCTTTTTTATTTTTACTTGACCATAACTTTAAACTTACACATCACATTTTAGAATTGTTTATAATAGACTTAAAATAATATTTGTATCCCATGATTGTACTCCCCTTTATTAGTATAATTCAATAAAATCAAAGTAAAACCGAGGTACATGGCACTGTGAATTAAGGATGGCTTATTGAATTTTTCAGAAAGCCGTGGTGGCCATGGCTACGCTCATCCAGGAGAACGGTATTAAAGGCACTCATGGAGTGGTGGCAAACCACGGCATAACTCACAGTGTTCCTAGCCACATGGTGCCCGACCATGAGTATTGCGAATCCAAACCGGTGCAAGCGCCACCGCAGACCGAGGAGGCCGGGGATGCGGCCGTCACGCAAGCTCCCACGGAGGAGGAAGAGACGCCAGAAATAGACATCATGATAAACAATGTTGTGTGCAGTTTTAGTGTTAAGTGCCACCTGAACTTGAGACAAATAGCTTTGAACGGTGTTAACGTAGAGTACCGGCGCGAGAATGGAATGGTGACGATGAAATTACGACGTCCGTACACGACGGCGTCTATCTGGTCTTCGGGGCGCGTGACGTGCACGGGCGCCACCAGCGAGGACCAGGCGAAGGTAGCGGCGCGACGCTACGCCCGTGCTTTAGAAAAATTAGGGTTCCACGTCCGTTTCCAGAACTTCCGTGTAGTCAATGTTCTGGGGACGTGTCGAATGCCCTTCGGTATAGGAATAACGGCGTTCTCAAGAAAATATAAGGAAGCCGAGTGAGTATCTTTTTCCGTTTTTCCTATCTAATTTGACATTGATTATGGATGTCCACTGTAAGGATATCCTCGTAATTAAGTCCCAAAGTGTGGAGTAAATTTTGCACTGTTAATGAGTAACGGGTTAATTGATCAATCAGGTCAAACTTAGTGTCAAATAATCTTAATTATTTAATAGACTTATTAAGACTAAATAATAGTAATTTATATGAAACTGATGTCTTGTAGGGAACATAAAATTGACGTAGGGCTAATACTAAACGCAAATGGAAGATTGAATGTGCTATAGGGGATACAAAAAAGAGGTATTAAAAGTGTTAATACATACATATTATCTAACATGAAAAGTAAAGATTATTTTTCCAATGTTCTATTTACCATGTGACTGCCAAATGAAAATCTATCTTCCATATAAAAGATCTTCAATAGGCTTTCAGATGGGTGAAGATTACAATGGGTTCATGGACTATGACCTAAATTCCTTTATTGTACTGAGAATAGACCCAAATCCATTGTGAAATGACATGGTATATTTTTAGATGCTATCTAACCTTCCATTATCTGACTGTATACTAACTATAGAAGTGGAGTATTGCTGACCTACTTGGAATCCCCCCCAAGTTTTTTATCAGCAATAATAAGGCTGCTGTTTTGTTCTGATAGTCATAGATCCTTTTTTCACTGTTGAATACCACTTTTAGCAGCTTATATCTATCAATTGGTTGAATCAAGAATTCTTTCCTCATTCATATTTATATAGACACTAGACGATACCCGCGGCTCCGCCCGCGGAAAAGTCGATAAACAAAATATTGATTTCGTCCCAAGGGAACCTATAATCGGGATAAAATGTATCCTATGTCCTATTCCTGGATGCAACCTATCTGTGTACCAAGTTTCAGCTTAATCCCTTCAACGGTTAGACCGTGAAGGAGGGACAAACATCCAAATATCCAAACATCTTTACAAACTTTCACATTTATAATATTAGTAGGATTAGATCTTCAGAGAAAGACATACATTTCCTGTATAGAAATGTGTAAAGAGAAAAATAAATTCCTGTTTAGACATCTTTCAACAGGCTTTGCTTATTAATTGGGAAGGCCCCTTCCATGGAAACCAGTTTATACTTATGCAAAAGTAACCATTATTACGAAACCAGAGGAATCTAAACAGTTGATATGTTGATAACCATTTATAGTTATTATGATAGTATGATCTCCAGACAGTGATATGAAATCAGATGAGTCAACCAATATTCACATCAACATTTACAAACCTTTTTGTGTCTGGAATTAAAACTTGTTAACATGGTACATCTGTTAATATTAACATTGTTTGACTCTGCAAGGTGAAAACCAAGTGTATTACATATTTCATGTCTAGATGCGTTAGTTCATTCACCTGATTTGCTTGCCAAGTTGTATTAAAGAAATTCTTAATATACCTAGTTAGGAATAAAATCATTGTGTGCGTGTATATAATGTTGATGCACAAATGGCCCGCCCTCGCTTCGTTTCGGTAGACCTTTCAAATTCAAATAATTTATTTTGTCTTAGGAACTAATAGCTCACTTAACAACCTGTTATACTACGCTAACAAAACCGTTTATAGGATAAAAAGTATTAAGTTCAGGCACCATTATGTAAGCTACAAAAATGTCCCATTTTAAGGATTCTAAAATTTGTAAAAAATATTTAACTTATAGAGTTATAGTTCTGATTGGGTCAACAATTACCATTCTTTAGGGATTCACTGTTTTGATACACAATTTTATAAGATCAACGGTAGATTGTTTTTTAAAAATCCAATTGCTTAATATTTTATTACATCAAATACTCCTGTTCTATATGTTAAATACATACCTCATTCTTATATTGAATGTCTGGTGGTCAGTCTGTCTGCCATTTTTACAAGCTAAATATGATAATAAAAAAGTGTTTTAATCCAGTAGATACCTTACCTATTAATTCTCATTATATACATAATTATTTATTAATTGTCTTACTTTTAGGTTACATTATATTATTAAATTAAAAAACAGCTGTACCTACAAAGTGCGGCGGGTAATGTTTATTTTTTAGAGGTAACATTGTGAAATAATGTTGCATAGCAACTGTGAGATGGCTTGCGCCTACGACCTCTTTTGTTTTTGTTTTGGTAGATACATTTTTTGTTTTGGAAATCGGATCGCGTTAATCGGTTACTTTGAAAAGATGTTGAGTAGACACGAAACACTTCTGAATAATTCAACAAAATTGTGACATTTTATTAAAAAAATGTATACCTCGTTTTTTTCGTCGTGACATAAAAGGTAAACAATCTTGGCACTACTTTTATTCATTTCATTAATTTTAAAAAATATTTAGTAGTGTAAAGAAATGTATTTTAACATTAAATTATTGTTTATTCTTTAATTTATTTTAATTTGTGTCTGTCTTATTTTTAAATCGATAATTACAATAAAAAGACACTGTAAGATTGTTTATCTTTTATGTCACGACGAAAAAAATGAGGTATACCTATGCATACGTTTTATAAAGCTTATAATGTTATTTCAATGCTTTACTATGAGTTGACTCACAGTAATGTGGGCAGACTTTTATCAACATTCTAGGGCATTATTATTGAGCGTATCTGATCTGCTGTCGGAAGTAACGTGGAGTTAAAACGGAAGTCGACTCGGATTAAATCGGAGTATTGGCTCACTCCCAGTAGTTCTACAATAACTATCTAGTTGTAGGTACTTACTAAAATGTAGTTTGAAATCGGATGTCATTGCAGTGCCCTCTCCTACACGTTGGTTTCCGCCTGTTGTTAAATATCCTATTTCAATAGCAATGAAGATAAGTCTTATTCATTTCATCTATACTTCTATACTTATAATATAAAGTTGAAGAGTTTTTGTTTGAACGCGCTCTCAGGAACTACTGGACCGATTTGAAATTTTTTTTAATGTAAGATTTTTTTAATGTAAGTCCATTTATCGAGGAACCTATTTAAAATCACGCTAAGATGAATAGGAGAGTAGGAGCAATAAAGAATATTGCGAAAACGGCAAAGTTACGCGGGCGGAGTCGCGGGTGATTGCTTGTTAATTATAATTACTAATACATAGTTTCGGTTAGGATAAAATCACAAATCACAATATACCTACTTACGAAAGTTTTATTAATATACATAATATTACATATGTTATCAAAAAATTCACTAATAAAGTAGGTAGGTTTTTAATTAGATGCGATAAATAGGTTGACAGTAATATCCCAAAAGTTGAAGTGTAAATAAGGAAAATATTGCTTTTGATACGTTCAAAGTTTAGCTGGATTGTTGGTTTCCTAACTACTTACTTTGGATTCTTATTTTGAAGATCAATAGTAAGTAATCTACGAATAATAAAATAAATTCATGTCAAGTAGTTCCTAGTAGGAGACGCCCACTGCAATTATTGCAATAAATTTTTTTTTTTTCATAGAATCCACTATTCATATTCACCACCAGTATGACTACTATCGTATAATTAATTAGGTAATTACCCAGTATTTAGTAACTGGGCATTCCCAGGTTACTCCCAAGTCGTAGTAATCAAGTTCAAAAAACCACTTTCTTATCAACACCAGGGTACAAATACAAACCACTGCATTCATTTGTATCAGTGTTGCCAGACCTCCCTCTTGTTTGTAAGTGTGCCAGATGTGAATTTTTTTCTAAACTTCTGTTTACTTTTTTTTACTATGTTCCGATTTCGTCATAAGAATCACGCGATTTTTACAGAAAAAGCTTCAAAATTACGACTTGTTAAAACCTGGCAAGGTTGATTTGTATAAGTTTAGCTTAATCACTCGCATAATTCTTTTATGCGTAGCGTCTTGTATGGATGGATATCTATATAAATGTGATGTGGGTATTACCCACTAGGTATGAACGAGTGTGGTAGTCTCAAATATCTAGTTATAAATAGTTGGCTCACGGCCAATTGACTCCTGTTAATACTTTAAACTGAAACGCCAGCCATTAAATGTCGCCTATATTGAACTAACATTGTTATGGCCATAACTTAATTAATACTCGTACGATGTTGACGCATGAATTGGTCTGAGAAATGAAAGCAGGACTAAAAGTCTGCATAGTCCTTATAGAATTTGCGTTAGCTACTCTGTCAATTTAAATTTGTCATAAATTTTGTATAAGATTGTAATATCTCGTCACAGTTCTCTTAAAAATCTGCTGTAGAAAAGTGCTTTAATTTTTCCAATGAACAGAATCTAGTCTTGCATACGTTTTTAAATTCAGAATCCAATTTGCCAACTTGAGGTTTTCGTCTATTAGCAGTTTCCTCTTAGATTTAGTAAAAGAAGGAGTGCCTAAAGCTCTTATATTACTGGAGAACCTCAAACTTTGGTTGACGATTGCTATTTAACGATGACTTCATCTGAGTACGCAAGGTCGAAAACTTTGATGATTAACGATCACCGTCATCCATTAAACTATTGACCGCACGTAGATTTTCTAACTCGGTCAATCACTTATGATTGACCTAAGCTACTTAAACAAAGTTATTAGTGTCCATCCAGAAAAAATCAATTGTATTGAAGAACATTTTTTACCACTACTTTATATGAATAATAAGTAGATGGTTTGTTCTATTTGAATATCAGCGTAGGTTATTTTTAAGTATTAACAACCCAAACGGACCGATGAACTCTATGACATTCCCTGACATTTCGTTTGCATACATTTTGCAGTGGTTTCCAATCCAACAATAGTAGACCAATTTATGCTTCATATACATTAAGAAGTTTTTGCGGACTATTTTAATCTTTAAATAGCATAAAGTCTTGAACGAATTGACGGCATTCCAAGACTTCAGAACTTCTCTCTGACGATCCTATCGGAATAGAATTTTCATTCAGCACAAAATATTATAGGCTACTCCGGGATATTGAAAAACTTAGTTTGTGATAATATAAACTAAGTTCTAAAACTAGTTTGGGTCGTATTCAACAGGGCTTTATTTTAAAGTTGAAAAAGAAACCAGGGTCTGCGACAAACATGCGTGTAACACCTTCTCTGATCTAATAATAAAGCTGTATCCTTTATCGTGTATACTCTGAAAAGATTAGTTAGTGCAAGGTGTTCGTGTCTACTTGCCATCTGGCGTGTGGCACAGCTGCTGGGCTCTTAGTCCAACTTACTTTTTTTCAAAACACTATTATGGTACTTCTATTAAGAGGTTAGTAAACTAAGATTTTTTTTGTAACAATTGCAATAAAGAAAAAGACGTCGCGGAAAAGTTAAAGTTGGATAAACCTTACATTTGTAGGTGCGAGCAATTAATGTAAGACACAATTGTCCCAAAGCGAAGTAAGATGGAGTTCTTTTTTGACATGGTCATAACTTCATCTAATAGGGGGATGACTGCACCTATTTCTCAGGCATGATCTTTATTTAATTACCCTCTTACTCATCCCGCAAGTCCTCCTAATAATGTGACTACCCAGTTGAGCTATGGCTACCAGCTACTGGTATGCCAGTTACCCGTATTCATCTCGACCCCTCCTACGTAAGTTGTTGTATCTCCAAAATCGCAATTTTACAGGAGAGCATTTTAAAGATTCAAATTGGTGTAAAAACTGCATTTATCTTTGTATCATTATGAAATTTGGAATATATTTGTAATTTTTAGCATTCTTAAATATGATGGAAGAAAATTTAGTAAAATTATGTTTATTTTCTGAGATATCGTTCATACAATATTTTACTACGGAGTATAGGCTGCGCCAGTTGTTGTATCTCAGCTTTACAACATTATACCGCGGAGCTTAAGTGTCGTCAACTGTAGTATATGGTAGTTACAACAATATACACTGAAAAATATGAGTCTTATTCCATTGTATGTGGCTATAACAAATACATTGGTTAAACATTTACGTACGTATAACTATAATATATGGACAAATTGCAGATTATAAGAAGGAAATATTATACAGGATGAAATTCTTAATTTTTTTAATAGACACAACACATACTAAATGGTCAGTGTCTTTGACCAAACAATATAATGAACATTTAAGGCATATTTATAAAAACAGATACTGTATTCTATTACAAGACAATATCAAAAATGATAACACAATAAAAAAAATAATAAGGTTGTTTAAAATCATAACGACAAAGACAAAAATCAAATTGTATTTATTATTTAAAAACATAAATTCTTGTTAAGA
>LGAG01000213.1:359309-370817 GCA_001278395.1 Lerema accius
GGTAAAAATTGTAATAAATTAGCTTGCGTAATACTCGAAACGGCCTCCATAATCTACATAACAATAAATACGTCACATTTTATAGTATACAATTGTGTATTATTAATATTTTCGGACATAATAACGAAGTCCATTTATGAACTAGTCCACTGTTGCCAGCAGTGGTCATGTTTTACAGTGATTTTAATGACGACACGGATATTTTAAACGGCATTATTAGACTTCAGAGCCAATACCCCCACGGTCGAAATAAATCCACTATCATTCAATTTTTGGTTAAACAATCAGATTGGCTTTCATGCAACTTGTATTATTCAAACAGTTCAAACTAGTTGCTTCAACCATCAAAGCATTTACTTTTCATCTAAGAGCTCGTGAAAAGCACACAGTAATTTTCACTTTAACCCTTTTAAAAATCAATGAGATAGATACACCACGACAGTACTATTTTTTCAACAAGACAATATGATTAGAATACAAATGCGTAATAGGTAGAAGAGCTATTTAAAATGGAAGCGCAAAATTGACACAATTTGAATGCTATTTTTTTCTGTAATAGTCTGAGATCTATACATCCTAACAAATATGGTATGGTGGTATGTGACCAAAGCAAATTGATATTTAAATCAAAATGTTAATACTGGTAATCAGTACCAAAACAGTATTATGTAAAAATTGGTAGATCTCAGATTATCATGGAGGAATTGCAGTGGAGTTAAGAGTCAGAGTCGTGAGTGTCATATTCGTCGCTGGTGTAGCGCGGGTGAGGCCGGCGGCGGGGTGGGCGCGGCGCGCGGGCGNGGTCGCTGGCCGGGCGGCGAGCGGATGAATGCACTGAGGTCCACCACTGCCAGTCTTGGAGTACGAACTGCTGTGCCTGAAAGAGTAAACCGTCATTAATACCCTTCTGTTAGGTTGGTACCTACCTATTTACAGCTTTCGCTTACCTCGTTGTTTTGGATCTTTTATGAGACAATAAAATTTACGATGTAAATTCCTTTCCAAGCTTAATATTGAAAAGTAAGTCCGCTTGTAAGGATGACATTTATGACATCCTGGCCAGGACGCCATTGGGGACAATATTCTATGCGGCCGAAACGCGGATTCCATAGCTACTCTGAATTTATCTACAGACACTAGTAAGTGACTACGGTACCTGTAATAACTGGTAAGATATTGTCGGTGTGGATCGACGTCTTGGGTCGTGCTCGCAGCGCGTGCCGTGCAGTGCGCGGGGGAAGGGCGCGGAACAGCAGCGGCGGCGAAGCTGGCAACTGCGGCTCCACCACTCGTGCCGCCAACACTCGCCGCTCGGGAGACGAGCTTGGAGATCTGTCATAACCACAGAACAACGAATGATACATACCGACAGGGTCATTAAGTGGCTAAAGGTACTAGTCTTCGGTTGATCAGGGCATCTGGTACCTACTAGAGTACTCTTCAATTACTGAAGTAACGGTATAGTTTGCTGCTACCTTCAAATTAGGATCGTTCAAAGTGGTACTCTTGGCTGCGCCCAACTTCAGTCAGCTTTGGATATAAAGGCATTTTTGAGACTGTATTTTAATAGCTAACGATAGCGACCTATGTTTATAAAGATACCTAGGTACGATTAGAATCGTTGGACATTACGTCTCTTGTCACTTTTATGATCATGGAAGCCGGAAACTTCTCCAGAAACACATAGGTAGGCTTTACCTAGGATACGAAAGTATTCTAACCTCTCTCTTTCATAGACTGGGCGCCTGCGACGTCTTCTTCCCCGAGCGTCTTTCTTCTTGCCGGCAGTAACCCGCGGCGGGATCACTCCTACATGCCGGTAGTAGTCACATAGTGCTTTAGCTAGGGATCTGCCTATTTTAGCGTCTGGTTGTTGCGGGTTATAGAAATTATTAATAAAGTATGAACTTATTCATGGGAACCTCAAAATATGAGTACCTACCTTGAAGCACTTATAAGCGTGGATAGGTAGTTACTTATCTACTGAAAAATCTTGAAATTCTATGATATTGCTATTTTTGCGTGCAACCAAACCTAAGAGTTACAAGTCCTATAACTACGAGTCCACCCGTGACTTTCATTACTTCAACTAAGTCTAGAAATTAAATAAAAATCCTGGCTTCCTTACATCAATTATAAGTAAAATAGGATACAAGCATCCTCAGTGTAATGCAGGTAAGGTCCCTTGGTAGTGAGTCGGCGGCCGCCCATAGAAACCAGTAAGCTGTATCCGTCGGTGGCGCCAGTAGGAATGGCACGCCGCGCGGCGCCAGTCAGCAAACCATCAGCATTATACAAGCAACCGTCAGCTTGCCACGCTTCAATACGGGTACCGAGGAACTTTGGCAGCACGGCGTGACGCTCGAACCTAATCAACATCAATATAGAGGCATTAAAAAAGGCCGATACAGTTTTCCTTTGCCGCTGACGTTGCATTAGCCATTACGAGTATGCTTGAGATACCCGTTGCCAATGTTCAGGCGCCAATGACCCGTCTCCTGTATCATCAGTTCTTCTAGCTACAAAAAGGCACATAATAAAACTATTGCTTTTTCGATAAGGCGTTTATGGGGCCCACGTGTTATGTAAGCCCATCATTTAGTTTACCTGATGACTGTTTGTAATAAAAATTATATAGTTGTTACTACAAACCTGTACACGTCATCATATGAATTTCCTCGGACGAATACACCTTCATGACTTACGTCTGCGTGAATGTCGATAATGAAATCCAATTGGAGAGTCTGTAACCGAATTATAATAGGATGGTAGATATCTCATTGTTTCGCAAGTCTTAATTATCTATTCATGTAAAGTTTTATAATATATTTTTTATTATTCTTAAGATACCTTTTCAGACGTAATTTTGGTGACATGTTCATTGATAGCAATGAGTGCAGGGTGAGCAAAGCTTGTCGCTCTGTTCCAGCAGCGATTGAGGTCGGATCCCAGCAGGTCTGACCTATAGTTTCCAAGAAACACACCATCGGGGTTCACCATCGGGACCACCTGTTGATATACGGAAGAGTTTAGTAAGTTGAAAATTACAAAATTTGTTTGTGGAGTTTTAGGACAAAGGAATGACTTCATAACAGGTTTTGACCAAATTTTTTTCGTCATTATATCGTAGGTAATATCTTGTTTCTATATATCTTAATTATTTCTATAGACACTTAAAACAAATAAGCTACGAATAGGGTACCATTTTCCTTACTTGTATAACTATTCTATTTCGCAAAGCACAGGCCTTTTCCGAAGTACTCCCTAGATAGTCAAGAAGACCTGGAACAAAATCAAGTACCTACTAATTAAAATCTTCTGGTAGATAGAATCAAAATATAAGAGTTTGAGCATAACCCACCGTCAAGAGTACCTAAGGTATTAATGACTTTTTCACTTGAACAGCCAGAAATAGGTAGGTACGAATGATTTTGCCCTGAATTAGGGCGGGCGCTAACGTCTGGAATATTTCAGATCCTCAACGTACCCTGACGGTAGGGGAGATCGGGGTAGTAAGAGCCAGGGGTAAGTTACGCTGACGTAAACATTTCCATAATAGAAAAATACTTTCCCCTGACTCTCAACTCCGCTCTCCTAACTAAGTAGAAATTCAGAATCAAAAAAATTCCGTACATTTGCGCCGGCCTTAAACACGTTAGATATTCATTTTTCACAAACCTTGGCAGACGAAGGACGCCGGTGGCTGACCACCGTGCGCTCGCGCCAACACCAGTACCACTCGTTTCTTCGCCTCGTCCACTTTACCTTTCGCAGAGTTATGTTCCTCCTTGTTCTCCTTATCTTTGAAACTCAAGTCGCCAATAGTTATCAAATCTATGCGACGTTTTTGCTACAAAAAGTTTTTAATAAATACAGTTGAAATTATCTTTATGTATGTATTTAAGAAGTCAAAGAATGGTACGGTAGAACTATAATTGAACTAGGTAAGTAACGATGTCGAGCTTCCTTAAGGGATGAGCCAATTGGTTAGAGATTGAAATGGAATCATAGCAAAAGTTGCGTTATACGATTTTGCAGTCGTATTGCTTGCCATTGCTGGCAGTATTTTTTAAAATAAAGTAGTCTCTGGTTTTACAAGTCGTGGGACCTACCGTAGTTTTCGCAATTTCTTCTCTAGCAGCGAAGGCCATCGCTCGTTTCTCCCACAAGGCAAGATGTTTCTGAAGCCTCGAGTAGGAGTAAGGCGCCGCGGCTGAGAACTGATACACATCCTCCTCTCGATCGAACCCGAACGCGAAACTGAGGATCTTGCGACCACGGTGGACCAGTGACCGGTGGTAGAAGATCAGACGCCTTGGAATTCTTTGCCTGTATCAAGCGTAATAGCGTTATAGCCAAATGGACTTAAGACCGAATACTTTATCCATGTTTCCCCCCACACATGATAATAAAATCATTTCACTAAAAGAAAATCGCGGCATATTAAATTCTTAGACGTGAAAACTTGCAGGTGTCTCAAATGTATAGTCTTCCTAAGTTTCAACTGTTGTAGCACCTGCTACGAACTTTTTTGTCTAGGGATTCTACTTATAAAAAAATATTCTTCGTCTTACGGCAGAAAGGTTAATAATAGACTTGTTATTCTTGGCCTTTAAGTATTGAGAATTACTTATAACGTAATGGAAGCGGCTTTTATGTGTAATTAAAAACCGACGTGAATTTCCTGAGGGTGACGTTTGAATAACGTGTAGCGAGAACCGAAGAATAGTACGGTAGTATGTATGTAGCACACACGCACTTTGTTACGTGCAATGCATTGTCCAACGCAGCGTTCAGCTTTAGTTTTAACTAGTACATTATACGATTATCATATATACTTAGAATTTGTAGGAGAAGAAAACATAATTAACTTGTGATTTTGTAAACAGAATTTATAAGTATGTATTGTATGGTAATTCATAGCCGAGACTACCTACAAGCTATTTTTGTATGACTTACCATTTTTGTCGTGACGTAGACCGAACTAGAGGTGTCATATCTCCATTGTAAAGAGTGAATTCTTTTCCCAAGTTAACAATGTTAAATATTACTCGCTGAAAATAAAATCATTAAACGGTTTAATACTTATTATAGATCAGTACCTGGAAAATTATTAAATGTAGAGACGGTATGAGCCAATGGTAGAGTACGCAAAATCTAGGAGGTACCTATTTTATCGTAGAGTGCGAGTAGGTAGGTACGTACACCGTAAAAATATTAAAGTCCTATTTCTCATTAATTTCCTTAACCTTAGGTACTTATCTATGGGTATAATAAGCATGGATTAGCATTATTCAAATATCATTTGTTTTCATCAATTGTACGATAGAGGTTGGTATTTACGTAAGTATTGGCTATTCAATATTAAAACTGAAGTCTCGAAAAAAAGATCGAAGAACATAGATCTACGATGAAAGTACCATTACTCACTTGGTCCTGTTTCACGTTTTCCACAGTGAAGTTAAACCAGAAGCGAGCCCGTGGTCGGCAGGTGTCCGGCCGTACGTACAGGTCGTACTCCAGCTCTGTGACGTGGTCAGCGCGGCCCAGGTTGCCGCACTCGAAGGCTGCGTCGAAGCAGAGGTGACCACGCTTCGCCTTCCCACTGTGTCCCGGAGGCCGCACGATCAAACGATTCAAGTTACCCAACCCACCTTCTCCATCACTCTCCTCGCTGTCTGTGACAAAAAACAAAGAAATTCGAATCTTATTTTACAGCTACGAAGGTTGTTTTTTTAATGACTGTTTTAGTTGTTCTTTTATTATACCATTAGGATTTCGAACGTAAATTGTAGTGTGTTCAAGATCGTCTACGTAAGCAGCCATCGCTTGCCGATCGGATTGCACTATGGCAAGGCAAGAACCTAGAAAGACCCTACACCTTAGGCTATGCAAACAAAAATAGATTAAGAGTTAAAAGTCGGTGGGCACCTTCGTAACGATATAGGCGTCGGAACACAGTTTACCTCACACGCTATCAGTTGAAACTATTTGCTAGTCAATTGAAAATTTACACAAAACGTGACGGGTAACTAGGTTGAACTAGTAAATTGTGTGCATCGGTCTATGAATAAATTGAATTGCATCGAGGTAAGTTAACACTTCTGTATTCGGTTTTGTATTTATAACAATACTAGAAAACTGGGCAGACGTTGTTCTGCATTTAATGGCTGTATTAATAGATCAAAAACTTATGCCGAACATTTTGGGTAGCTTTAAAAAGCCGTGAGTTTTGTAGAGATTACGCAAAATTATTTTAATGATATTTAGTGTCTAGTGGTATGGATAACATGATATGGATAATATTAATTACCTTTCAGTTAGGTAGGTACTTGCAATTAAGGTAGTTAACTATTATAGAGATGTACGAGTATTATACAATTAAAATAAGTAGGTATCTATATCTATAAGATAGACATATGTTAGCATTTGAAGAGTTTTTGTGAAATTAACTCAAGCAACTAAAATGGAATTGAATACATACAAATGTGAGAAATACAACTGAATATAAAAAAATAAGGAAACGATGAAAGCAATAGGCGTCATTGTGTTTCACATTTCTACTGACAGTCACGCGAACTATGAGACGTTCCAAATGTAAGCGAAATATATTTTACAAAAATACTATCCTTCGAATAAATATTTCAATTATTTATGAAACTTTGTAACATTTTCTAACTCGAAACATTAAGTTAGAAAACGTTTAATAATAAATTTTGTACTTAACTTCTAATCGTAGCAAAAACTGTGAGTTACTTATAATTTCTGAATGTAAGGGCAATGTACCTACCTACCTAACGAAAAATTCATCGGTTTAAAAGAAATAATATTATTACTAATATCTTACCTGACATAATGTTTACTTTATCATGGTGTTACTTCTTCGTAGACTTCACTCGTCTCTTATAATTAAAACGTTTTCACAATTACGTATTGATAAGACGAATCTTTGATGACAAATTTCTCTTCTTGCCCTCTTATAGGACATCCCTTGTTGCCACGATACGACAATAAAGGACATTTTGCTCCTTATTAATATCAAAAATCTAAATACTGTTCAAGACTAACCTTCCATGTGTTAGAGTTGCTAAGCAACTAATTTCTCGATGCTTCTTCTGATTGCTCAAAGATGAATCGGTTACGCATTAACTTTTTAAACTAATTATGAATCAAAACAAATATAAATAAACACAGAAATACTGTTAATGTTCTATTACAGATAAAGCGCAATAAATGTTGTATGACTCAGTCATTTGCATGTATGAAAATATGGGCAAATAGCCAAAAAAATGTAATAGGGAATTGGGGAGGCGATGCAGGCGATGTGATGTCGGCAATTCCATTACGCTAATGGCTCTATTATAGGCATACACGTTGCTAAGGTATTAATCTTCACTCATTCAGCCATTTCCCACTTAGCAGTTATTGCTAGGAGTATAAAATAGTACCTATATTTACGGTGTGGTTGTAACAAAGTTATTAATACCTAAAAATAATAATACATACAGTTTACCTTAGTCTCAATTGATATTTAAAGTAGTAGTAATTCTACATTTTATAAGTTAGCGCTTGAATGAGTTACTATTTAATGGTAAGAGTGGTGATGTATTCTTAAGCAGTCCAAAGGAAGGGCATAATAGATCCGTTGGCAACGTAAACGAGTGATGATCCCATTTGGAAAGCCTGCCGATGTTGTATTTGAAACAAAAAACATGTAGCACTTGACTTTAGAAGAGAGTAGCCAGGTAAGCAACGCACCAGATATCGACCAAGTTTTCAAGTCATTGTCTGAAATTATAAAAAATGTTAGATTTCTCTATAAAATATTCTTAGCCATGGTAATGGTCAAATTATTTCATTAGGTAATTTTGTCTAAGATATCTCAAGGGGGACAGCTGCCCTCTCTCCTGCTCCCTTTTGGGGACTCCTATTCTCACTGTTTTTGGTGGAAAATGAAACGCTTTACGATATGAACATTGTCATTTAATTAAATATTCTTATAATAACTTACATTAGTAATATCTAGCCATCACAACGTCTCATGCACCGCAAACATTGAACGAAGCCAACGTTACTACAATACTGAACAAATGTGGGTATCCACACACATACAAAATGTTTGCCTTTATTCCTACTATTTACAGTTTCCCTTTTCGTAATATATATTTTTGTTACACTTCCATTACACATAGATATTTCAGAAATATTGCTATTAAGATAGCATAAAGAGTAAAGTAAAACTTAAGTGCAATACAGATTTCAGAATATAGTTAAATATAGGTACAATACATTCAGTAAATACAAAGGCTAAAATAATGATTCTTACTACTGTTGTATAAAATATAATTGTCGTAAAAACATAGCTAGCATTTTATTGTAAGTAGACGTTATATAGAGTAAGTAAGCTTTTATCAAAGACCATAGAAGACATACTGTTCTGCAAATATATATAAAAGTTTATGTAAATCAACTTAAAACGCCGGCTAACGTCAGTAGATAGAAAATTAGATTTTATTACCTACGAAATAAGCATTGTTATGGACTTATATCTTGGTACAAAAGCTACCTACATCGCGTAAGTACCTTAGCAGAAAACAGGTTTTCTTTGACTAATTATAACCAGAATAAAAATCAATTTGTAAGTAGTATCCAAACCTTGACATGGATGGCATTTATACATTCCTAAATACTATGATCTTTAACAATATTATTCCAAAGTAAATATATTTTTTTTGGGATTTTTGCGACGTGTAAAACCTACGATATAATGGACTACAACATCATTAGGTATGGTCACTTTATGTAGTACCTACTACTGAATATAAAATAATAATAATTACTTGTTACGGCATTCGAGGTAAAGATCGTAGTGAAAGGTGTGAAACAATCAATGGAGTTTATTTTTTCAGATCTGTCAATCAAGTTAGATTTTAGACTTTGTTCCTGATAATTTAGAAAATTACATTTCACGTTTATTATATCTTAAATCTTTCATTTCTTACATTTTTTTCATGTGGTAAATTTTTGTTACGACCTGCCGAGTGTGATGTTTTTATGACTCTGCGTTTTTGTTCCGAAGCCCGACTGTATATATTTTTTGGTCTGAGGTTGTACGGGATTCATTGTCATCAACATATTTAACGCCAATACAAATATACTCGTATGTTTGTGCATTTAATTTTGTTATCGACTAATAGACATAAAAATTACAACAGGACCTATTAAAGTAGGTAATAAGTGCTTTGTAGTATTTACTTAAATATAACTTTAGACTACGGCGAATAACATTGGGGATACTCAGACGCAAAAAGTATATTATATAGACTCAGTCTTAAGAACATAAAAGTGAACGATGTTTTTTTTGCGATTTGACATAATGTCATAGAGCACTGTACCGATCAATGTATCGGGAAACGTTACCGTTTCTTATTTATGTTTTTTTCGACTACGCTATTTTGTTCCGAAGGCAGTCTATATATTTTTTGGTCTGAGTGGGGATATGAGTAGGTATATCAACAACACAAGGACGCTAACAACATTTTTATAAAATATACGTATTTGTACTGCAATATCGAAAGAAGAAATATGAAAATACGAAGAACAACAACGACATCAATAACATTTTATGATATAGACGAAAACACTGATATATTATATTGTCTCTGAGAAAATCGAAAAATTCCGTTACATTAATAATACTTTATGAAATAATATTTACGCTACCTCATCTGTACCTACCTATTTTTGGTAATAATCAACACAGTAATTCAAGTATAATAGAAGTTAATCTCATGATGCAACAGAGTATTATGCAAGTTTCACGTACATTTCAGTTTTTAATTTTATCGATTAGAATCGATAGAAAGATTTTTTAAAACAAATGCAATCGACGACAAAACAGGTAAGTAATGAAAATTGGAATAAAAATGTAGGTAACCCGAAAAATACAACAGTTTTTTGTCGGACAAAAATCCTTTATGAGGTTCACTATAGGTTAACGTGAATTACTTGCATATTCCCTATTACGTAAGAATACATGAAATCGTTTCATGAAATAATGTAAGATAGTATTTGGCTTCTGCCGGTCCATTGAGTACATGCCTGCATAGAGTAACTTATATATAGGCATGCCTGCACATTGCTGATAAATAACTAATCAGTCATTATCAAAGTCAAGTAAGTTCCAATTTTCCGACCGTATAAACCAATTCCTTATTTTACTTCGAAATCCATCGGATGGACAAATGTTACTTCATTTGAGTGAACAGTGAAAATATAGAGTGCGCCTATGGTAATATACCGCTTGATTCGAATCCAAACCCAAATTCACAGGCACTGAAGTCTTTAGCAGGAAAGTAAGTAAATAGTGTTGCGCCACGCACAACTGTTGCAGATTATCATGTAAATTTTGATTCAAATTTTGTTACGTAACTCTTCCCGGGAGCATTCTATAGTTTCAAATACGTGGTTCTATCCGGTTTAAGTTAATGTTAATTGTTAACGGCTTAGCGCCCTTGAAATTGCACAAACGTCGTGATTACATTAACAGGGCTCTCATACAAATCGATCCGATTCACCTTAATACCGTTTGCTAAACCGTGGATACATTTGACTTATCTTTCAAAACGCGATTGTTGTGTTGTAGCAATAAGATGTTAATGGAGCCGAGGCATAATTGCCTGTTTTATCGTTTACATTGAGTTGCTTGTGTCATTTAATACGGTAAAATTTTCGGTTCAGGTTTGGTCGCCATCGGTGTAGTGTGAGGGTCCTTCGACGGAACACACGGAGTCTTCGGGCGTGCGTGAGGCGTCTCCCGCCTCGCTCGCCTCCACCACACTAGTGCTGCCACCTTTATTCTTTCCCCCGCGACGCGCTTGCAAAGCCTGGCCGAAAACATAGTTTTATTATTCTTTTTTCACAGTTTTTTTTATCTTTGATTTGGAATGTAATGAATTGTGAAGTAATCTTAATTTGAATTTGAATTCCAAAGTAGATTAATAAATGATTGCGTCTGCGACATTTTCATTGAAAGTAAATTGGGGTGCATTAAATGAACCTTCCTGGAATGATTCTATATTTAGTGTCATAATAAACGAAATCATAGGGTTTGTCCGTGTAAAAGTTATTAAAAAACAATAATCATATTTTATATCAGAGAAGTAATCAGTAAAATATTTAAAACAGAAACGGACTGAATGATACATAAGACGAAGCACGCTGAAAGAAGAAAGCTTAAATTTACTGAAAACATAACATAAAGCAAAAGGCGTAACGCTCAAATTTCTGTATTTTTGTAAGTTAATAATGCACGTTGAACGAAGGAGCACTTTCTGCTACCATGATATGAATAGTAGAAGATTGCCCTGAATCCAATCCAATCAATTATCAGTCCTGCCAATAGTCCGGATTACAAAGAAAGCGGATGTCTGGGTCTTCGCAGACAGAGAGAGGTGCGTATCATTGCAGTGTCGGCAACGTGGACATGGGTCTGTGCGGGGGACGGCG
>LGAG01000213.1:375459-411869 GCA_001278395.1 Lerema accius
ATAACCAAGCCGGACTGTCGTTCAATCCGTTCGAGTCACAGCCCCAGAAATTTGAATAAATAAACGCTAAAGATTCATCACTAACACTCATGACCCGAGAACAAACATTTATCTGTCGCATAAATATCTGACCCGGCCGGGAATCGAACCCGGGATCCCTCGCTTTGCAGGCAGGGTCCCTACCAACTAGGCTACAGGGTCATCGAATGAAGAGAAATTTCCGACTACGGAATCATAATGACTTTTAATGGTACGTTTATGTATGTATAATTTTTCCCTCAGAACTTCTGAACTACTTGACATAGTTCGACAAATAGTGTATGCTCGCTGCCAATAACACGTTCTTATCAGTTCTCTGGTTATAGAACATTTCTAAAATAGATGTAATAATATTGTTGTTGTTGCTATTCTATAAATAAATGTAGTATGCATGCATGGGCATACATGTTTACAAAATCTAATAAATAAATAATGAGTATAATGATTTTATATCGACATTACAGCATGCTCGTATGATGGTCCAATCCGCACGTAGATGATTGGTACGTACGTAGATTACATCAGAATTGCTTTCAATATTCCGCCGACGGAAAATGTTGGATTATCATAAACGAATCGTATCAATCATTACTTGAGTTCCGGCGACTGCAATTGGAGATCAATTTCATACGGTCTTCGTTTTAAGATCCTAGGTGAATAGATTTTTATTTACGTTGTATGCAGGCATAGTTTTTAATTAATTTTATGAACGATCTATGTGGAAAAATAGTTCTGTACATTAGTTCACTATTTACTTACAATACACTAAATATTTTTTTATAACTTATTCATAATACTTAGCGCGCAACTAAAACATTATTCTTCAGTCGCAATTTTTTTGTTATCCACCAAATAATTGAAGTTATGTAATAAGTATAATAATAGTGTAGTAGTATTGTAGAGCACTGGGTAAACTCCATTAAAAATATCTTATCTAATCCAAAATCTCTTTACATAGGTATATAGGTGTCAGTTATGTTATATTGATCGATCCAAAATGGATATCCGACAGAATTAAGTATTCGCTTGATAACGACGAATTATCTTTGAGTTACAATGGTAAATAACCAAAACAGACCTCTTGAACCGTTATCCACAGTCGCCGGCTCAAGGGTTGTGCAAAATTTTACTAGTAATCATTAAAGAAAAATAAAAACGTGACTGCTAAAAATTTAGGGTCTAATCGAACCAGGTCCTCATACAATGTAATGACAGATTCATTAAGAAACAAACAATAAATCATGTGGATATCATAAGAAAATGGCAAAATGATCTTCATATATTTTATTAATAATACAAAATTAGTCGATTATAAGATGTATAGTTATTTTCCTTCGTCGATGGTCATGACGCTGGTGTGAGGCTCGTAGTTCATGTCGAGCGCACGCGACCTGATGATCTCCTTGTACACGAAGGCGGACTTGCGCGGTGTGCGCGTGCGCTCAGGACTTTCGTAGTCCACCTCGTACAGACCGAAACGTTCTCTGATGAAAAATATAAACGTAATGTAAAACAATGTAATTTTAATTTGTTTCTATCACTGTGCCACTGAAGCACTTGTCACAAGTTTCGCTGCGAGCCAAAACTGTTTTCTGCTTGCTAGCTAAATTGTCGTCTTTTATTTTTAAGTATAAAAACATTTCGTTCAATATTTTTTACACTACGATCAAAATGTTTAAGTATTTTACTTACTCGTATCCTCGCAACCATTCAAAGTTGTCCATCAGACTCCACGCTGTATAAGCCCCAATGTTAGAGCCTTCATCTATTGCATCCAACATAGCGTCAATGTAATGAAGATAGTAAGTCACTCGATCATTGTCTTGAAGACCGCCATGTGTTGCAAAACCATTCTCCGTGATATACACAATGGGATTGTCATAATCTTCCCTTATTTTTGTCAATAGCTTATAGAATCCCCACGGCACAAACTATGGACAACCAAAAGAATAATTTTATATTTATTTAATATTTTATCTCCATGAATTTCTCTTGTGTGATACCAAAATAATTGCTTACCTTAGTAAATTCTGATTCTCCAATTTTCCAATCGTTGAGATTATATGTCATTACTTCCAAATCATCATTGAAAGATGGGGTGTCGTATTGTCCAACCGCTGACTCATTTCTATATACATACCGAGTAGAATAGTGATTTAGTCCGAAGAAATCGGAGCTTCCACGGACATACTCAACCTCTTCAGGAGAAAACTCAACCAAACGGGATCTAGCGAATCCTTGACTAGCACTTTTAGCGGCAACTCTTTCTTTCATGATCGGAGGAAAATCGCCGGTCTTCGAAAAGATTGGATGAGAATATTGTGCCCACTAAAATAAAAAAAGAATTATAACAGGCAATACTCAAACTAAACTTAATTTAAGGTCTGGGTAAGCAAATGAAATATAAAAATGCACGTTGCAAATAATTTTACCATGAATTGGTTAGTTTCCTCTGCAGCCTGAATTTCTTTCTCACTCTCTGGTTCGTACCATTGCGCACTCAGTGAAATAAATATTTTACCATCTTGAGTTGGTCTGAACTCATCATTGTAGATATGGTACGCTCTTGCATGAGCTACCAGCAAATTCTTGGCGCACATGTAATCGGCTATGCCTTGAATATTTAAAGCAGGAGCCAAAGCATTTGCACCATATCCGGAATTACAAACTTGATGAGGTTCATTAATGGTAATCCAGAGTTTGACTCTGTCTCCGAATAATCCATAAACTGTGCGGGCATAGTCACCAAACCAGTCGACTATATGAGGATTCGCCCATCCTCCCAATTCTTGAAGTTTCTGTGGTAGGTCCCAGTGATACAAAGTGACCATTGGCTGGATGTTGTATTTCAACATTTCGTTAATTAAATTATTGTAGTAGTCGACGCCGGCCTGATTTATTTTATCTGGGAAGCTGGTTGGTAAAATTCTCGGCCATGAGATGGAGAACCTGTAGAAATCAAGTCCGAGCTCCCTCATCATTTCCACGTCCCTCTTGTATAAATGATAAGAATCGTCAGCAACATCGCCATTGGAACAGTCCGATACCATGCATGGGTTCGTGTGAGTTAAGTGGTCCCAAATATTTTCTGTTTTACCTGAGAAAATACATTGAATATGAGTGAATAAATGCGTCATAAAATAAAAATGAAGATTATTATTGAACATGTATTTACCATCTTTATCCCAGGCGCCTTCTACTTGATAAGAGGCAGTAGCCGTTCCGAACAAGAAACCATCAGGGAACTTCCGAACTTCATTACGCCCCGTATATTTGCAATCCGTATTTAAGATGTATGAACAAAAAAGTAAACTGAAAATAAAAAATCGCCCTAAATTACTACTCTATATTTCTGTTATTCTATTTGTATTCTATAGCTAGAAATTGCATTCAGATAAATAAAACAAAAACTAAATTTTATAAAATAACGTTATTGTTTTTTTTAAATACTTACAAGCTTATTACCCGAAACATCTTGTGCCGTGGATCCCTTACTAATAACACAATAGCTTACCTATATATAACATCATAATATCAGTATTTTACTTCACGTTATCATTAAGATGGCAGGGTTAAGTACTAAATCTAACAAACAAACTTTAATGTGTCAACATATTACGACAAGATCCCCTGTAAATTTTATCGTAATAGTCATTGAATATTTGAAGTAAATGCCTACTTATCATCAGATAATAATCTTGATAGATGTCAAGTATTATTTACAACATGGCAAATTTTAATATGTATCGAAGTTGAAATAGAAAAAATAACAAAAGAAATTCCAGTTTATAATATTTCAACTATGTCTTCACGATTGTAACGCAATCAATTTTTTTATAGGATTTCTCTCTGTTAAAAACTCAAAATCTTGTATTTCGTGTTGTGCATCAATATAATTACGTCAATGTCATGTTTCTATTACTCTAGTACCACTTCATAAAATTAATTGTTATCTCCTTAGCAATAGGCGAGGCTATGGCGCCTACCTAGACTTATCTGCCTGTTTTTCAGCACTGATAGAGCCATCGTAAGGCATGTCGTAAGGGGGCCACTGGATACTCACGAATTAGGGGCCCCGTTGAATAGTAATGAGTGGTAAATTATAATGGGCCCCATGAGCTCGGGGGCGCTTAGCAAGAGGCACGTATGCCTTTAAAATAATTACGGAACTGCTTATAGTCATATCCTTGACTGAGGATTTGAAATCTCAATCAGCTGCTCCTTCAGGCCTGGCAGGAATTTATGGATTTTTCATTTACACAAAGAGATAAAGTTTTAAGATGTTTTTATGAACGCTAGAAATATCTATTGTCAAAAAAATCATTCAAGTCAAATCTTATGAAAACTTTCTAGATGTCAAGGTTCCCCATATATTTAATTGCATTATATACGTATAATGTATAATTATACATATACTGTGTACTGCGCGGTCATATACTATATATAACTTTGGTTATAGGCTTACATAATATAAGATGACCCGTTTATCGGACTTAAAAACAGGGTAGAGTAAATAAACGTACTTAACAGCGTAGGGTAAAAAAACGTAAATAATTATTTGAACAATACTTTATGGTCCATCAGTTATTGATACTGAGCGGTTGCAAAGTTATTGTTATAACACTCGTACAGTGTTCCGTGTGCCGTGTCCTTTACGTTTTAGAGTGTTTCTCAAAACAATGTCATGAGATCTATTAGATAAATAACAACGTAAACATTTAAAAACAACATTTCCGATACGTCTATCAAAGTGAATTAAAGTAAAGAATGATAAGCTATTCAATATAATAGCGAACCCAAAAGAAATTTGTTACAGATCCCATATTACCACCATGTTACGTTTAGTGGGAATTACGTAAGTTTAAAGTTATTTAGTGACTACACGCTATGCGGAAATACACAGGCTAAAACGAGAGACAAATAGGACTGATAAAATAATATTCACGTTTCAAATAAAAATGAAACTCAATGTTTAAAAATATTTAGAGCCGATTTCACCAACAAAGAATAAGTCTTATACCAAGGATAAGTCTGTTATTTACTATTACAAATACAGATTTGGTTATTCTAATTTACAGGTTTCTCCTGTGTTACATCGCATTAGCAAAATGCAAGTCTGCAGGTAGTCGCCAAGAAGTTAGGAAATTTCCAGAGGGTTTCCTCTTTGGCGCAGCTACAGCATCTTATCAAATAGAAGGCGCCTGGAATGAAGATGGTACGTTTTATAAAAGTATTTACATAGATAATATTTCTTAGTCCCATGTTTTATTTCAAATCATTGGCCTTTCAGGAAAATCAGAAAATATATGGGATACTGTAACTCACAGAGACCCTTGCCCAATTAAAAACTGCGATACTGGAGATGTCGCGGCTGATTCGTATCATCAGTATAAACGCGATGTAGAAATGATGCGCGAGCTTGGCTTAGACTTTTATAGATTTTCTCTATCATGGACGCGGATACTACCAACCAGTTTCCCAGACAAGATCAACCAACCCGGTGTCGACTACTACAACAACCTTATCAACGAAATGCTCAAATACAACATCGAGCCCATGATCACACTCTACCACTGGGACTTGCCACAAAAACTGCAGGATTTGGGCGGATGGTCCAATCCCCATATAGTAGACTGGTTCACTGACTACGCCAGAACTGTGTTTGAATTATTTGGTGATAGGGTGAAGTACTGGATTACAATAAATGAACCCCGCGAAGTGTGCTACCAGGGTTATGCTGGAAAATCTTTGGCTCCTTTGTTAGGTATCACAGGATATGCGGAATATATTTGCGCAAAAAATTTACTACTGGTTCATGCAAAAACATATCACATGTATAATAATGAGTTTAAAGCTAAATATGGTGGTATGATTGGTATTACATTGAGTGCCAATTGGTATGAACCTGAAACCGAAAATGACGTTGAAGCGGCAGAAGATACTATTCAGTTTGAGGTAAAGAACGTCATTGTTTTATAATCTTTTGCAGCTATATATTTTTACTAATCCTTCCTTCATCACCTTAATTTTACTTTCATCGATAAATTTTCATTTATTATTATATAATCATGGGAACATTATTGATATTGAAATATGAATTATTGAAATAATTTAAAATGTCTATTATTTTTAGTGGGGCCAGTACGCGCATCCTATTTTCTCGGAAACTGGTGATTTTCCTCCTGCGATGAAAACGAAGATTGCTACTAAGAGTGCAGAGCAAGGTTTCCCTAGATCCAGATTACCAGAATTTACACCTGAAGAAGTCGAATTAGTGAGAGGAAGCAGCGACTTCTTCGGCCTTAACTCCTACACCACTAATATAGTTTACAGAAATGAAAGTGTGTATGGGTATTACCCATCTCCATCATACTACGATGATATTAAGACTATTTCATATCAGCCTAGTGACTGGGAAGGCGCCGCATCAACCTGGTTAAAGGTTAGTAATCAAATGTTTTTTCTGCATGTAAAGACAAACCAAAAACCTTTTTTTTTCATGTCTATTTATAATCATGGTTCCTTTGATCTTAACAAACAAATGCAACGATCTTAAAAGACAATCGTCCAAAGAACTAGGTTTTCTTGTATTTCATTATTGTATTATTCATACTGCCAAGTACCGTACTTAGATTGTGCCGTGGGGCTTCTACAAACTTCTAAGCAAGATCAAGAACGACTACAACAACCCGCCCGTGTTTGTGACCGAGAACGGAATGTCCTCGTTCGGAGGTCTCGAGGACGACATCCGCGTGAAGTACTACCGCACTTACCTCGACGCCATGTTGGACGCCATCGACGAGGGCTGCGACGTCCGTGTTTACACCGCCTGGAGTATAATGGACAACTTTGAATGGCTAGCCGGTTACAGGTCCGTTACGTCGTACCTACATACATTTTTGGCTCACCTTATACATTTTTACACCTTCACCTATTTATGGAACTCTATTTACAGATGTAAAAAAACGAAAAACCCAAATCGGAGCGGCAATACGATTTTATTTATTATTGATAATTATGAATTACATGTTTACTAATATAAATGACACAACTTGTTTCAGCGAGCGTTTCGGTCTGTACGAATTGGACTACGAGAGTCCTGAGCGCACGCGCACGCCGCGCAAGTCCGCCTTCGTGTACAAGGAGATCATCAGGTCGCGCGCACTCGACATGAACTACGAGCCCGGCACCAGCGTCATGACCATCGACGAAGGAAATTAAATTATCTCATTAAAATTATTTTGTTTTATTTTTTAATGATGATTATTTTGATAAGGAGTGGTCAGTAAAAAGTATTTCAGGGTCAACCACATCATTATAAACTACAAACAAACCTAATTTAATCTTTTCGTACAGAACTAAGTAATTCCGATATACGTCTATGATATTTTTAGAAGACTACTTAGGGTGTTGATTGTCTGTAACACATCTTGACTTTTTTGTTAAGTTGATCCCCTATTTTCCCACGTCAGGTGCTCCCAACCCCTAATTTTAATACATATAATTAATTACCTTTAGTAAATGCTCATAATATTCTATAACTTCTGCTATAACGGCATTTCAATTTGCAATAGCTAACTGCAAAATATTATATTTTTAATTGACTTCATAGTAAAGTAGCAAAGTAGTAAGTAGCAATGTTCATATTCGTTAGTCGCGTATAACTCTTTTTTTGTCTAGATAACAGTACTCGGTACTTTTACAATCGATATACTCGTAATATGTATGCGTAATAGCAATATATATTTTGTCGAAAATATATCAAAAAAAATCATTTGAGTGTTTTATGTAACACCCACATTGTTAAGATTTTATCATATGGTTTATCTTTGTATGTTTTGAACGTCAATCAAATTGAACTTGAAAATGGGGTATGATAAGACAAACAATATATATACATTTACCTACATGAAGATTACACCAGATTTTAAATCGTTAGGAACTAAGCAAGCAATGGTACGGGCAGTGCATATAACGTAAGTATTCATATTATTTATTTCGATTTTTTAAAGCAATTTGTGATATTATTTACGCTGCATTTTTCTTAATAATTTGTAATGTGAGGTACAACAGATTACATGAAAGATAAGTTTTAAACTTTTAAGATCAAACGAAGTGTTTATAGAAACAAAATAAACGAGAAATTGTTTCATCTCGGTAGGGGATCGAAAGAAAGAAGTTTGGGATTATTGTCCATGAGGCACAGGATAAAAATGGTATCAGTGGATACATGTATTATTCCCAAGTATCTTTTGAACTTAAAATATTTCGCAGGTTGTTATTCTTGTGGTACATTGCGTCATCGGAATGTAGACATGCAGCTAGTCGCAATGAAGTTAGAAAATTTCCAGATGGTTTCTTGTTTGGAGCGGCTACAGCATCATATCAAATAGAAGGCGCCTGGAATGAAGATGGTTTGTAAATAAATCGTAAAGTGAGCAAAATATAGTACATATAATAGCCCTTTATGGTATATTTCAAATTTCTATTTTACAGGAAAATCTGAAAATATATGGGACACTATAACTCACCGAGATCCATGCCCGATTGCTAACTGCGATACTGGCGACGTCGCAGCTGATTCGTATCATCAGTACGAGCGTGATGTGGAGATGATGCGCGAACTCGGGCTCGACTTCTATCGATTCTCTCTATCATGGACACGGATACTACCAACCAGTTTCCCAGACAAGATCAACCAACCTGGTGTCGACTACTACAACAACCTTATCAACGAAATGCTCAAATACAACATCGAGCCCATGATCACACTCTACCATTGGGACTTACCCCAAAAACTACAAGACTTAGGAGGATGGTCCAATCCTAACATGGTGGATTGGTTTACTGACTATTCCAGAACTGCCTTTGAATTATTTGGTGATAGAGTGAAGTACTGGATTACAATAAACGAACCTCGTGAAGTGTGCTACCAAGGTTATGCTGGGAAATCAAAAGCCCCTTTGTTAGAAATTTCAGGATATGCAGAATATATTTGTGCTAAAAATCTACTAGTGGCCCATGCAAAAACATATCATTTGTACAATAACGAGTTTAAAGAAAAATATGGCGGTGTTATTGGTATTACCTTGAGTGCCAATTGGTATGAACCCGAAAGTGAAGATCACGCTGAAGCTGCTGAAGATACCATTCAGTTTGAGGTAAAAAGTATCTAGAGTTAAATAAGCTAGCGGAAGGGCTTAATTTTTTCCTCTTATAATTGATAACGCAGTCATTCTTAATTTCAAATTCCTTAGTCTTTGCAATGGTTTTATAAGTTGAAAAAAAAATACAAATATTTCTCCAGTTAGCATTTAGAACTGATAGCACTGACAATCTCCAAGCACTTATAGCATTATTTAAATAATCAATTTAATCGTGGAAAAAAATATTTACATTCATCAGAATGATTTAATTATATTGAAAAAATATATGCGAAATAGTTACTCAAAATATTCAACAATTTCAAACATCTGTTGTTTCAGTGGGGCCAATACGCACATCCTATTTTCTCGGAAACTGGTGATTTTCCACCAGTAATGAAGGCAAGAATCGCAGATAAAAGCGCGAAACAAGGTTTCCCTAGATCCAGATTACCAGAATTTACACCGGAAGAAATTGAATTAGTGAGAGGAAGCAGCGATTTCTTCGGCCTTAACTCCTACACGACTAATATAGTTTACCGAAACGAAAGCGTGTATGGTTTATACCCGTCTCCATCCTACTACGATGATATCGATAGATTCTCTTATCAGTCTAGCGACTGGGAAAGTGCCGCATCTACCTGGTTAAAGGTTAGCGATCGTATTTTTATTGTTTTCTATGTTGGATAAAAAAAGTACCTATAAAATTTAAAATATGTTTGTTAAATTTTTTTGACGTTACTTAGATTGTGCCGTGGGGCTTCTACAAGCTTCTAAATAAGATCAAGAACGACTACAACAACCCGCCCGTGTTTGTGACCGAGAACGGAATGTCTACGTTCGGAGGTCTCGAGGACGACATCCGCGTGAAGTACTACCGCACTTACCTCGACGCCATGTTGGACGCCATCGACGAGGGCTGCGACGTCCGTGTGTACACCGCCTGGAGTCTGATGGACAACTTTGAATGGATGGAAGGCTACAGGTCAGTTAAAATTAGGTTACAAAATATACAATGTTGTGAAGTTCTTTGAATTTTGTTTACTTTTTAATAACGCATATAAAACATTATTGTCATACTTAAGACACATGCTATGGGCAGACTTTATTTCAAGTGATTAAATCTATTACGGTTGTTTAATAAAAGGATACTTGTTTTAGCGAACGCTTTGGCCTGTATGAGGTGGACTACGAGAGCCCTGAGCGCACGCGCACGCCGCGCAAGTCCGCCTTCGTGTACAAGGAGATCATCAGGTCGCGCGCACTCGACATGAACTACGAGCCCGGCACCAGCGTCATGACCATCGACGAAGGAAATTAAATTATATTGCTATAAGAATTGTGTTTCTATACTCATTTTCTTTAATTCTAAAAGTTACAAACATATTTTTATTTACTTAAACACTGCACTTCATATACAAGGTTCTTCGTTACTTTATCAGTAAAAGCACCAATAGCAAAATTATCTGGAATATCTGGAATCGATTCGCTTAGGGATATAAGTTCAATGAACATCGGATTTTAGCAAATTTACAAGGGGCTGCGTTGTAGATATAATATAACTATACACTATTTGTAAACTAGTTAGCTACCCGTACTTTAAAAAAATATTTTTATATGAATAAATTCTCCAAAATTCGGGGAAAATTAAGGGCGTCCATCCGTAACAGAAATACGGTTTCATTGCTTGAGCTCATTTACGACTTATAAGGATCTGGACGACTCTCTCCTCATTTGTTAGCATAAATGCGAATTCGAATTATTAATTTCGCATTAGGAAATAACAACACAGTTAACGAATGTCCAAAATTTCAAAATAAAAATGACTTCCTAAAATAAACAAAAGTACATTAGTGTACAACTGAAATAAAAGGGGGTAACCTTATTAATAAGCATTTAATCACTTTATTCTACGTCTTATCTCTGGATAAATGAGATACAGTATTAATAAAAACAAAGTAAGCAGAGACAGCCTAGTGGTTTGAACATTGGTCTCTCGAACGGGAGATCCTGGGTTCAAACCCCACGGCACGCACCTCTAATTTTAAAAGTTATGTGCGTATTAGATACTAATTATCACTTGCTACGGTGAAGGAAAACATCGTGAGGAAACCTGCACACCTGAGAGTTCTCCATAAAGTTCTCAAAGGTGTGTGAAGTCTGCCAATCCGCACTAGGCCAGCGTGGTGGACTATGGCCTGTACCCCTCACATTGTGAGAGGAGACCCGAGCCCAGCAGTGGGACAGTTATGGGTTGTAATGATGACGATGAATGAAGCAGAGAATAAACTGAATCTTCCCTTTGAATTTCAGTTAGTTCTAGGATTAATTAGATCAAGTGTAGGTACATTTCTGAATTGTTTACTCATATGGCTGCTAGTTAAATTATCAGTACAAGATCATATAGACCAGTTAGCCAAAGGGTACACTCACTTATGCACCTTCATTACGAATTGGTAGAGTGGCCTCTAAAGTATCAACAACTTTGATGGCGCCCAAACCTCCAAATCATTGATGCTTACTACAATTTAGTGCATTTTATTAAAAAAAATCCCTCCGTTTAACAAGAATTCAGTGATAAATACATGTAAACAAAGACCTATTTTTCTAGGTCTTTGCATGTAAGCTATGTTTTTTAATTACTCATTTAATGAAGAGATATCAAATATACAGATAGATTTGAGTGTTTCATGTAACAGAATGTTTAGTTTTTATCTGATAATATTTTCGTAGTGTCAATCAAATTGTACTTGAAAACAATGGTGATAAGTCGATGAATATAAATATGTTACGGGGAATCGTTAAAACGTATTTATTCCGATCCTTAAGCCGATAGCAAACGATGTTACGAACAGCATTATTGACTACGTAAGTTTATAAATGTAACTTTTTTGGTAGGTTTGAAAATTAAATATTTGTGAGACTATAGTTATAGTCTTGTTAGTAAAACTAGTTAGTTTTACTAGGAATTCTGATGAGCAACACTGTGCTATTTAATTACAAAAAGTCAGGAACAAAGCAATTGAATCCTCAAGGATCATTTTGTAATACAAACTAAGACACTTTGTTTTTGGTGTTATAAACCTTTTGACTTGTACTAAAGATTCATTGTTGTTGCAACACCCTAATACGAGTACCTACATTTAAGATTTTATTATATTTCACAGGTTCCTGTGTTATATTGCACTATCGGAATGCAAATCCACAGGCAATCGTCAAGAAGTTAGAAAATTTCCAGATGGTTTCCTGCTCGGTGCCGCGACAGCATCATATCAAATTGAAGGAGCCTGGAACGAAGATGGTTTGTGTTATAAAATTTATTGCAAATAGAAAATTTTAATACTTACCATCCTATATTTCAATCTAATATCCTTCCTGCAGGAAAATCAGAAAATGTTTGGGATATTGTAAGTCACAAAGAGCCTTGTCTAATTAAAAACTGCGATACTGGAGATGTTGCAGCTGATTCGTATCATCAGTATAAACGAGATGTAGAGATGATGCGCGAACTTGGGCTAGACTTTTATAGATTTTCTCTATCATGGACGCGGTTACTACCAACCAGTTTCCCAGACAAGATCAATCAACCCGGTGTCGACTACTACAACAACCTCATCAACGAAATGCTCAAATACAACATAGAGCCCATGATCACACTCTACCACTGGGACTTGCCTCAAAAACTGCAGGATTTGGGCGGATGGTCCAATCCCCATATAGTAGACTGGTTCACTGACTATGCTCGCAAAGCTTTTGAATTATTTGGTGACAGAGTAAAATATTGGATTACCATGAATGAACCACGCGAAGTGTGCTATGCTGGTTATGCTGGTGTATCAAAAGCACCATTGTTAGATATTACAGGCTATGCAGAATACCTTTGCGCCAAAAACCTTTTGCTAGCTCACGCAAAAGCGTATCACGTTTACAATAATGAGTTCAAACAAAAGAATGGAGGGGTAATTGGTATTTCATTGAGCGCCGGTTGGGCAGAACCTGAAAGCGAAGACCATATTAAAGCTGCGGAAGAAAGTGCTCTATTTGAGGTAAAAAAAACTTACTTATAAATAGTACAACGTACTATGCATTATACCAACCTAAATATTTAGCATTTTGTTTTAGTCAGTAAAGTAAAACTTCTTGGAAAAGTAGTTACAAATGGTAAACGTCACTGTGGCTTATGGTTATATTACCACTTACTACATTTTATATTATCTTCCTATCATTAATAATACTTACAGTTACCGGTGGGACAGTTTAACACAAATATAAACAAGTTGCAAACATATTTTAATTACTAGTATTCCAATGAAATTAATTGATGTTGTATATAGTTTTAAACATTATACTCATAACTAATCGTACATGTCAATACATTTTTTTATATTTTTCAGTGGGGCCAGTACGCTTATCCTATTTTCTCTGAGACGGGCGATTTTCCCCCCGTTATGAAAGAAAGAATAGCAGCTAAGAGCGCGGAGCAGGGATTCCTGCGGTCAAGATTACCAGAATTTACCCCTGAAGAAGTAGAACTAGTGCGAGGAAGCAGTGACTTTTTCGGTCTCAATACTTACACTTCTAGTATTGTTTATAGAAATGAATCGGTGTATGGAAGAAATCCATCTCCCTCTTTCTATGATGATGTTAGCGTTGGATCATATCATTCCAGTGACTGGGAAGGGACAGCTTCTTTTTGGCTAAAGGTCTGTAGTCTTAACCGTGTTTTAAAGTACTCAAAATGCCGTAAGAGAAAAGAATAGAAAGAAAGGAATAGTTTTTTTGGTCTAATAAATAATTAATTAAAGTCTAAATTAACAAAATGATTATAATAATAACTACGCGTAGCATAAAAATTTAGTGTAACAAATTGAAAATTCACTCTCTTGATGACTTGCTCTATGTTATGTAGGGTAATTTTGTAGTTGTAAACACGCTATGCTTACAAGCTATTTTATATTTTATTTATAATGCCATGTGTACCTTAGATTGTGCCGTGGGGCTTCTACAAGCTTCTTAATAAAATCAAGAACGACTACAACAACCCGCCCGTGTTTGTGACCGAGAATGGAATGTCCACGTTCGGAGGTCTCGAGGACGACATCCGCGTGAAGTACTACCGCACTTACCTCGACGCCATGTTGGACGCCATCGACGAGGGCTGCGACGTCCGTGCGTACACCGCCTGGAGCTTGATGGACAACTTTGAATGGATGGAAGGTTACAGGTCGGTTAAAGCATAAAAACAAGCATCTTGGCTCATCTTATACGTTTTTATATTTTCACATATTTGTCCTGTATAAGTAAGGAAATTTTATGAAATAGTACTTTATTTACTGTAAGAAATAGCGAATAGCCCGCCTGCATCGGAACTAGGATGGATTTATTATTTATAAAATATAATTGCAAATCAAGACATTTTCATTAAAATAAATGACATGTTTCAGCGAACGATTCGGTTTGTATGAGGTGGACTTCGAGAGTCCGCAGCGCACGCGCACGCCGCGCAAGTCCGCCTTCGTGTACAAGGAGATCATCAGGTCGCGTGCGCTCGACATGAACTACGAGCCCGACACCAGCGTCATGACCATCGACGAATGAAATTAAATTATATTGCTATTAGAACTGTCTTTTTATGAAGATTTTTTTTAATTTTAAAAGTTATAAAATGATTTTTATTTATTACAGTATAGGAATAACTTTTAAATCAATAGCCTGGGGTGTTACGCCCATCTATCATAGCAATATTAATTATAATCTTAAGGATATTTTTTTAGAATTGTGCGAACAGCAATAATATACATAAATGTATTTTTGGTACCTACTGACTGACATTTGAGTAATATTTTATACTCGTAATATTACAATTAAAATAGCGGAGCAAGCCTTCAAAGTCAATCCACATGACCTTAGACTGGTATTACAAAAGAAGATAAAAAATATAAACTTTATTTACAGATTTTTAACTTTTCATAGCTCCCCGGAAATATTATGGACAAAGAGACATACAGAACAAAAAAAAGAAAATTGTGCGGAAACGATCCTGTAGTAGGTACCTATAAAATATTATTATTGTAAATTTTATTATGTTGAATTTGCACTATGTATGTTATGCACTTTCATCTTCTCTACTTTATCAGTAAAAGGCAGCAATAGTAATATTATCTTGAACAACCATCAATTCATTAAGGAATTTCAGCTCGATGATCTTCAGTTATTAGCACATTTTAAAGAAATTTCGTTATTGATATTAATACCACTTAAAATATATTAAATGCAGAAATCCAAAATGGGGGAACATGCTGGGCGTCCATCCATAACAAAAATACGATTTCATGGCTTGAGCTAGTTTCCAGCTTACTGGGCACGGCTCGGGACAAGTCTCTCCTCATAACTTAAGCATAAATGCGAATTCAAATTATTCATTTTGTCTTATGACAGCTCACATAACGAATGGCAAAGATTTGGCATTACAACCAATATTACAAAATAAAATAAAAAAAATTTTAACGTGACTATCTTATCAATATTCAGTATTAATAAACATCAATCTGGGGAATTAACTATAAGCTTCTATTTTATTTTCAGTTAACTCTAGAATCCTAGTTGCAGTGTAATTTAGACCATCTGTGTATTAAGCAAGGTTTAATATTCAGGCAGTTATGTTTTATAATAATAAAATGTTTTGTGTTTATCAGATAGTATGTACCATAATGTCAATCAAATGGTAACGGTGATGATAAGTCGATGAATATATGTATATGTTACGGAAAAACGTAGGCACATTTTGTGATTCGTAAACCTACACTAGACGATGTCACGGACAGTATTTATTACGTAAGTTTTAAACATATGATTATTTTGGTAGGATTGTAAATAATATTAATTGTGAGATTGGCAACACCGTTTCAGAATCCAAGATCTGTTTAAAAATCCAACTAAATTGATAGGAGTTCTAACGAGCAACAGCCTGCTGTATAATTACAGAAAAAGAAGGGAACGATATGACTCAATGCTCGACGAGCTGTTCCTAATACAAACACTCCATGGTTTTGGTGCAATAAACCTTTGCTTGTAACAAAAGAGGTCGGTTTCAGTGTTTTTGCAACACCCTAACACATATGGTTTTATTATATTTCACAGGTTATTCATCCTATGTTATATTGCATTATCGAAATGCAAATCCGTAGGCAATCGCCAAGAAGTTAGAAAATTTCCAGATGGATTCCTGCTCGGTGCCGCAACGACAATTGAAGGAGCATGGAACGAAGATGGTGTGTGTTATAAAATTTAATGCAAATAGAAAATAACAATAGTTTTCATCCTATATTTCAAACCATTATTCTTTTTGCAGGAAAATCAGATAACATATGGGATACAATAGCTCATAGAGAACCATGTCCAATTAAAAACTGCGATACTGGAGATGTTGCAGCTGATTCGTATCATCAGTATAAACGTGATGTAGAGATGATGCGCGAACTCGGTCTAGATTTTTACAGATTTTCTCTCTCATGGACGCGAATTTTGCCCACGAGTTTCCCAGACAAGATTAACCAACCCGGTGTCGACTACTACAACAACCTCATCAACGAAATGCTTAAATACAACATAGAGCCCATGATCACACTCTACCACTGGGACTTGCCTCAAAAACTACAGGACTTGGGTGGATGGTCCAATCCTCACATCGTCGACTGGTTTACTGACTATGCCCGTACAGTGTTTGAATTATTTGGTGATAGAGTAAAGTACTGGATTACCATGAATGAGCCACGCGAAGTGTGCTATCAAGGTTATGCTGGGAAATCAATGGCCCCTTTGTTAGATATCACAGGCTATGCAGAATACCTTTGCACCAAAAATTTGTTGGTAGCTCACGCAAAAGCGTATCACGTATATAATAATGAGTTTAAGGAAAAATATGGAGGGGTAATTGGTATTAGGTACATTGAGCGCCAATTGGACAGAACCTGAAAGCGAAGACCACATTAAAGCTGCAGAAGAAAGTGCTCTATTTGAGGTAAAAGTTTATCATCAATATTACAACGTACAAACAACCTACGAGTATTTAGTATTTTATTTGTTACAATAAAAATAAACCTGAAGTAGCATTAACGTAACACACGTTAAACGTCACGTACCATATGTTATTTTACTCCATGTTAATACATTTTTTATATTTTTCAGTGGGGTCAGTATGCTTATCCTATTTTCTCTGAGACTGGTGATTTTCCCCCAGTGATGAAAGAAAGAATAGCGGCTAAGAGCGCGGAGCAGGGATTCCTTCGGTCAAGATTACCAGAATTTACTCCTGAAGAAGTAGATAGAACTAGTGCGAGGAAGCAGTGACTTTTTCGGTCTTAATACTTACACTACTAGTATTGTTTACAGAAACGAATCTGTATATGGTGTACATCCGACTCCTTCTTACTATGATGATATCAGCATTGGATCATATCAACCTAGCGACTGGGAAAGTGCAGCTTCTGATTGGCTGAAGGTTAGTACCCTAGGCTTATGAATGTACACTCAAATGAGTACTCAAAATGCCATAAAAGCAAAGAACAGAAAGAACGGAACCTGTTTACTACAAAAGATTTGCTTAGTTTTTGGTTTATGAAACAATTACATTAAGTTCTAAATTAACAAATATTTTATAATAATATTTTTAATTTAACTTAAAAGATTAACCTTAAGTTATATGATATGCTATGCTATGTCATTTATTACCCTGAATATTAACTTCTTAGATTGTACCGTGGGGCTTCTACAAGCTCCTAAATAAGATCAAGGACGACTACAACAACCCGCCCGTGTTTGTGACCGAGAACAGAATGTCCACGTTCGGCGGTCTCGAGGACGACATCCGCGTGAAGTACTACCGCACTTACCTCGACGCCATGTTGGACGCCATCGACGAGGGCTGCGACGTCCGTGTGTACACCGCCTGAAGTCTGATGGACAACTTTGAATGGTTGCAAGGTTATAGGTCAGTCAAAACATGCAAGCATTTTTTGGCTCATTTTATACGTTTCTATATCTTCAAATATTTAATTTGTAAGAGTAAGAAAATTGTATGAAATGGAACTAACTCTATTTATGAACAACAAAAAGCAAAAATCCCAAATCGGACAGGAAATGGGTTTGTAATTTTGAATTTCATGTTTGTTTACTAAAATAAATGACACTACTTGTTACAGCGAACGCTTTGGTTTGTACGAGGTGGACTACGAGAGCCCACAGCGCACGCGCACACCGCGCAAGTCCGCCTTCGTGTACAAGGAGATCATCAGGTCGCGCGCACTCGACATGAACTACGAGCCCGACACCACTGTCATGACCCTCGACGAAGGAAATTAAATTATATTGCTATAAGAATCGCCTTTCATTTATTTAGATACTTTCTTTCAACTAACGTATGAAACACCTCTTTACAAAATTATATCAAAATAATATGTAGTAAATAAATATGTAGTAATATTTTGACCCTCAACAGAGTCTCATCCATCTGATGATATAGCTACACGTTCTGAGTGGCATGTCAATAAGAAATAGCATCATAAGTTTATCATAAAAGAGATTAATAACCTTCCTTCCTCTTATGCACTAATACAAACCAAGTAAATTAAATTTACTTATTCACATATCTACAGTTAAGCTAATTTCAAATAAACATATTGACAATTAAGAGGCCATTCGGTAGCTAATGAAAGGAAGCCCGCTTTTGTTAGATGTTGTTCTGAGGAAGCTTCTTGTTTTGGGTTCAATATTGCATTGGTAATCGTTTTGGTGTAACCATAGTCATCTATTGGCAAAGTTGATAACTTTCAATCAGGTAGCATATCTGATTGTTGGCACTATTGATAAGTTCACATAAACTAGGGAGCTGCTGTTAAATCCAACGATTTCTATGGTGATTTAAATTTCACCACTGTTTTTATTATTTTAACGTCATTCACTATTGTTTTGGCCGCTCTTTGAGGCTATTGCCGTAAGTAAAGAATCTAAAACAATAAACATTGGGAACATAAATGCACCTAGAATTCATTAGCATCAATGATATCCAAATTATTCGTGGTAACATTTTAAGCAGTGATAGCTTAGCGGTATGAACACTGACTATTGAACGGGAGTTCCTAAATTCAGACACAACATGCATCTCTGATATTAAAAAAAGTATAATGCGTAACATGGACTAATTATTACTTTTAGGTGAAGGAAAAAATCAATAGTAAACCTGCACACCCCAAACTCCATAAAGTTCTCAAATGTCATATAAGTTAATCTCGAAATAATTGCTTGACATTAATTAGTGAATATGGATCCCTGATTATAAATAAATAAAAGTAGACAAATTCATGGGTCATGAAACATATATTTAGAAATATAGACCTACGCAATACGCATACACGTAACGTTAGTCCTGGCTAATATTAACGGGAATGCCTTTAGGTACTTGAGAGGGTCGACCAATAACTGTCATTGAAAACATTAAGTAACAGGGGGACATACTTTTTTTCTTCCTTTAATTTCTTTTTTAATAACTTTTCTAGAAGGATTTTGATAGCAAACATTTTCGAGAAACTAAATGCCGCCAAAGGTTACCGAAGTATTTACCTATATCCGTCAACTTAAGATAACTGCCACAACAAAATATATACAATCTATGATATAATCCATCAAAACAATACCACCTATAACGTACACACTTAACATATCTATAAGATAGACAGATTACTACGTAGTTCAAAACATCTAGTGACAACAAACATATCAGTTCAAACTGATAAGAATGCCAACAGCGGTATATATTATGGTTTCTAGAATGATTTTAGGTCCCAAATCGGTAAAATGTCACGTGCAGTGCGGATTGTGTAAGTAGTTGTCATTGACCATAATTATAAAATTTTTCGAAGGTGTACTCGTATGTTATATGAAAAGCTCTGCAAGTTAGTTACTGGGGTAATGTAAATAAATATATTATTTCGGACTTTAATAGTAATACATTTCTGATTTACCTGTCAGTATATGGCACCCATTTTCGGGGAAAGTCTTAGCCGCTTTCCGGTCGTTCTCAATATTTCATCTATAAAACGCCAAAAAAATGAAAAAGTCCATGCAATAGGACAGAGGATAAGGCTGTGCTATAAAATAATAATAAATAAATAAAAATAGGATTTCTTTTACACAACAAAAAACAAAGCAATGTAAAATTAAACCTGTGAAAAAAATTGTTCTTATTGTGGTTTATTAAATAAATCGAAACAATAATAATGACTAATTAATATAAAATGTAATAGGTTACTGTTGCTATGTTGCATTGCACTGTCAGAATGCAAATCTGCATTCAGCCGCCAAGAAGTTCGGAAATTTCCAGAGGGTTTCCTGTTTGGTGCGGCTACAGCATCCTATCAAATAGAAGGCGCCTGGAATGAAGATGGTACGTACTCGTATATCAGTATTGATTGTTACAGTTCTTTATCGAATAATAAAAAAATATGAACCGTTATGTTTCCTGCAGGAAAATCGGCAAGTATTTGGGATGTCAGAACCCATCAGGAACCTTGCATTATTAAAAACTGCGATACTGGAGATGTTGCAGCTGATTCGTATCATCAGTATCAGCGCGATGTAGAGATGATGCGCGAGCTTGGCCTAGATTTTTATAGATTTTCTCTTTCATGGACGCGGATACTACCAACCAGTTTCCCAGACAAGATCAACCAACCCGGTGTCGACTACTACAACAACCTCATCAACGAAATGCTCAAATACAACATCGAGCCCATGGTCACACTCTACCACTGGGACTTGCCTCAAAAATTACAGGACTTGGGAGGATGGTCCAATCCCCATATGGTAGACTGGTTCACTGATTATGCCCGAACGGTGTTTGAATTATTTGGTGATAGAGTGAAATACTGGATTACAATAAACGAACCTCGTGAGTTTTGCTACCATGGTTACGCTGGAAAAACAGTTCCTCCTTTGTTAGATATTACAGGATATGCAGAATACCTTTGCGCAAAAAACCTACTAGTGGCACATGCAAATGTATATCACCTTTACAATAACGAATATAAAGAAAAATATGGTGGAGTTATTGGTATTACATTGAGTGCCTTGTGGTACGAGCCTGACAGTGAAAATGACATTGAAGCTGCGGAAGAAACTGCTTTATTTGAGGTGAAAATTTATTTTGTTTTTACTTGAATGTCTCAAGTAATAATAGACATTTATTCATTCCCATTCCACGCAGCATAGTTACTTGTGTTTAAAATATATTTCGAATGAATTTTTAAACCAATTGGTTTGGTCAGAAAATTGTAATATTTATATTCTGAATCGAAACACATGTTTAACTCTCTTCTCATGAGCGTATTGTTGATATTTGCAGTGGGGCATATATGCACATCCTATTTTCTCGGAGAGCGGTGATTTCCCGCCTGTAATGAAAGCGAAAATAGCAGCTAAGAGTAAGGAACAAGGTTTCCCCAGATCCAGGTTAACGGAATTTACTCCTGAGGAGGTGAAATTAGTACGAGGGAGTAGCGACTTTTTCGGCGTTAATTCTTACACCACCAGTATAGTCTATAGAAATGAATCAGTATATGGTGCCCATCCCTCGCCTTCTTACTATGATGACATCGACATTCTGACGTACCAGCCTAATGATTGGGAAAGTGCCGCTTCCAGTTGGCTGAAGGTTAGAAGTCCTTTTCATGCTTATCTTTTTATATATATAAAAACCTAGTGTGTTGCCATTAAACTCTTTCATAGTAAAAGTTGTCCAATATGCTGAGTATTTATCTACTAAAATAAAATCACAACATAAAATCTAGGAGATCAACCAACAAACTATTAAGAGTTGAAATATGATACAGAAAAATGTCTGTCCAGTTAAATAACTAACTAGTCAAACATAAAATTTAATTAATTCATCAGTATTTTTTTTTCTATTTTACATATTTTTATTCCTTCTTTGTAAATTCTGGTAGATTTTTCTTTTGAATAAAGTAATCTTAATCATTATTACTTATATCACAGATAGTGCCATGGGGCTTCTACAAGCTTCTGAAAAAGATCAAAAACGACTACAACAACCCGCCCGTGTTTGTGACCGAGAACGGAATGTCTACGTTCGGAGGTCTCGAGGACGACATCCGCGTGAAGTACTACCGCACTTACCTCGACGCCATGTTGGACGCCATCGACGAGGGCTGCGACGTCCGCGTGTACACTGCCTGGAGCTTGATGGACAACTTTGAATGGCTAGCCGGTTACAGGTTTGTGACACGTTTCATTTACACACCATCTTTTCACTATGTATCCGTTAACGGATTCGAATGGTAGTATCAAATTTAACCCGTAAATTAAGAAATATTGCCACGTCATAATATACAAGCTCTCGAATAATATATTGACGTTGACGTTTTCAGTGAACGTTTCGGTCTGTACGAGGTGGACTACGAGAGTCCTGAGCGCACGCGCACACCGCGCAAGTCCGCCTTCGTGTACAAGGAGATCATCAGGTCGCGTGCGCTCGACATGAACTACGAGCCCGGCACCAGCGTCATGACCATCGACGAAGGAAATTAAATTATATTGCTATAAAACCTGTCTTTCATTTATGGAGGATGTGAGATTCGTAATTCACAAGGTAATTCTTCGTTTCTGACCTCACATTATCCTCAATAATCTTGTTTAATTCTAGGTTGCAACGGATGACATCTTCCTTAAAAGGTCTCATTTCTACAAAAAAAAGCTGATATAATCCTTTGATGCCATTTAATTTTTTTTAACAAATAGTGAGGACAAACAAACAACCCTTGGTTCCTTTAAACTTGCCCGTATTTCGGTAAAAACAGTAATTAGCGTTTTCTTTTTATAGACCTTCTCCTAATTGCCAAGAAGAACCCTCATCATCGCGGTTTTATGTTGTTTTTAATTAATAGGTCTCTAAATTAATATAAGATTTGAAAGTTACAAACTTCCTAAATATTCTGACAAGGTATAATAATTAATAAGTTCCTACCTAAGTAAGTACTTATAAGAAAAAATGAAATATTTTTATTTAAAAACATACCGACCTACATTACTCAAAACAATATATTCTAAACGTCAATTCTAACATTCAACTGTTTTTGGCCAAGATTCTTCAGAGTTAAGTTTACCGTTTTTACTAGTTGAAACTTGATTTCCTCTTGGCCTGTATTAATGCTATTAAAATGAATATTTCCTACTACTGCAGTACAGGAACGACTAAATTTCTCAATCCAAACAGTTTATACTGAAATGTTCATTTTGGCAAACCGCATTTTGACTGAATTCATTATTGAAAATCAGCAACTTTCAACCGCTTTCAACACGGTTTTAGCTACATAAAACCGTAAAACGAGTATTCCTAACAACATAATACCTATTATACAAACAAAACACAGCCGTTGTCCTAATATCATCATAATTTAACGTCTTTGATGTCGAAAATAATAACAAAACGCGTTATTTTGATGACAAAAGACGACATTTAATCCTTTATTTACGAGGTTGATGTTACTAAAGTGGCGATGTCAATGTGTATCTTCTCTTGGTTTATGGAAGTATCAACTCTTTGGCTGGCCGCCAACAGCTACCGACAGTGATGTGAGTAGGTTAACCACAGTCTTGTTAATTAATAGCACTCGTTGCTTCGTGGCGGAAATGCATAGCACGGTTAATAATATCTACTAATTGATGAACAGGACTAAAGGACTATTAACAATTTTATTCTATTGACGAGCTGTTCCCCGCAGCTTTGCTTGCGGAAATTATAGTTTAGCGGTGATATTAACTCCCTTAAGGGTGGATTTTCCAAAAATTTAAACTTTTTTACTTCTTAGCTTATTACCGAAAACCTAAATACCAATTTTCACATTGCTTGCTTTAAAATTAGGTTAATTTTCATACAACGCTTCATCACCTATTTCCCCCCCTTAAAGTGCGAATTTCCAAAAATCCGTTCTTAGTGCTCCCCTACACTCTAAAAGGAACCTTTGTACCAAGTTAAGTTATGTATTTAGATTAGCTTCTGCTTACAACAAAGCATAATTTTTGTTGTTTTCAACAAGAGGTAATCATATTAAAGTCAGTTTCTTTATCCAGAGGTAATTAATGTAATGCGTAGCTTTCTTCATTTCACCTCGGATTCATATCGTCTTCTAAGATAGCAAAAAGCTTATTATGATCGTTTCTTACTAACAATTCGATATGAAGCTCAATAGAGAGACTGTCTTGTAAACCTATAGTAAGGTACCTAGTTTATTCGTTACATTGTGATTTCAACCTTGTTCCCTGGACGTACGGTTGCTATTTTGAAACATTCCAGAAATACACAAAAGGGTATAAATAAGTATTGTCTAATTATGTGCAATTTATCAAATTCCGTTTACTATAGTAATATCTAGGAGATTCAGGCTATTCCTGGATACTGCTAAGGATAGTAGGTACTTTCGTCCCAAATCGGCCGTGAACAATCTTCACCGGTTATGCTTTTAAGATTATTATCGGTAAATGTGCAGACAGCGATTACACAACATTGTAATAATATACTTCGCCGCTATAAATAAACATATGTATTTCACCACCACTTCATTAAAATATTATATCTAACAGCCTTGATTGAAATAGACCTACTAACTAGATCCCGAAATAAAAAGTCAGCAAATTTTAAGCGTTATTTATTAATTTATACCACTCCATAATCTAAAAAGCTACAAGAAAATCTAGACACCTAGTAATTTTGTTTTGGTATAAACACCGATATTATATTTAGAGATAATGACGAGGAACTGACCTCATAACAATATGAACATGAAAAATAACGCTGTATTAATACAGGAAGTATTTATAGAGTAAATGCGCGGGCAATCAGTCATCCATCAATCTATCGCGTAGCGCTTAAAAGCTATTTGTAGCTAATGTAGTATTGATACCAAATAGAGCAAATCAGCTTGGTTGAGCCGAAATCTGATGAAATAGTGATCTATATAAGTATTCGATTAGGTATAACATGTTAGGTTTTCTTATCGAGTCTCTCAGCAGTCTTACAAAATATATCGTCGCTATTTCAACGAGTCTAGGGTCTTTTGAATACGGGTAAGTACCTTGATGCTCTCCCTTTAGTTCGTTGATCTTGAAGTATATTTTCCTCTAAAGATTAACAAAATTTAAACTCCATTAAATATGAATATCACGTGAATAGTTAAGAAGTTAACTTCTAATGTTAAGGATATACCCAAGTATCCAAAAGACCCGAATATTTCCGTCGGGATTGATTCGATCAAAAGATACCATTGCCAAAAGATATTAAGGGCAAATTGTCAATTCCCCTACCGAAAAAGTTTTGTAACCCGGAATACACGAAGGAATACTTAATTATTAACTTACAGACCTACAAATAGGATTATAGCCTTAACTACTTTTAATTTATGGTATTGAACATGAACGATGTGGAATCAAATAAACTCTCGTTAAATTGAAAGCTGCTAAAATAAATAGGTAACAATTCATACTGATTAAAAATAAGTGATTAAATATTACTGTTTCCTCACGTACTTGTTTGCTTTTGCAACCGGTTTTAAAATTCTAATGTGCATTTACGTAAAAAAATAATTATACTGATATATTTCTACGAAAATTAACATAAAAATTTACGTATTTTAAAATAATGAACCAAAGTGAAGCGTGAGCTTTCCCCTGGTTTTAAATGTTGTTTAACAGATAAATTATTATACTACGCGTTTGTAGAATATGAATACTTACTCTAAATAATACTAAATATCTATATACGTTACGCTTCTTTAGGAGAAGACGAATAAAGGAAAGATGTGTGGATAAGAAAGAACGTGATAGGTAGGTAATAGTAGGTATGTATAGATATTATTTTATTCCCAGCTCATGTAACCAGGGTTGATTTATTTTCATCGATGTAAAGTATGTGAGTGCTCTACATTTAGGTGTGCCTGTTGTATGGAGAAATCGACATGAATCGGCCTGGAAAAATATCCAACCTATTTTGAAGTTTTACGTTGATGAATCAGAAAATATTAGGAACTCATTTGAAATGTTATGAATTCCTTAAACTGGATTTAAAAGATATAAGCAACACTGTTTAAAAAGCACCTTTATAGTAACTATAACCAACAGTATATAATATAATAAACTGTTAGTAAGATATTCATTGTCTATACCACATTTTTTACAGTCACATTGAAAACAAAAGTGATTTTTTTTTATTTTTTTTACGAATTGACATGACATACACCACAGAGCACGAGCTGCCGAGCAATGTACCGGGAATCGTTATCATTTGTTATTAACTTTAACTTTTTTCCACTACGCTTCTTTGTTTTGAAGGCGGAGTCTATATATTTTTTCGTCTGAGGGTTAGTATAAGACACCTCTATTTTAAATCTGTCTTAAGAAACCTTTTAGGTAAGTGTTTTGTTTAATCCGTAGAAGATAAGTTAACCGCAAATAAGGGGCCACCTAAATCTTATTTGCTTATTTCTTCGTGGCAAAAATAATGTGAGTCGTTGGTTTTCACTCATGAGGCTTGTGTACGCCCATAATAAAACTCGCAAGATTTTAACATGAGACGAACTCAAGATCCAAACGTAACATTTCAAGATATTTACCATCACTTGTAAGAACACTTCGCCGGAGCTTCGAGGCAAAAGCACATACTCGTGAAGAGCTTTATTTCGATAGGATGTTTGCAATACGGCTCAAGGGCTGACGTAAGCGTTGGCAATTTGGCCCAGATTTTGACGTATTCTAATTTGAAACATGTTTTCGTCTTCGTTTGACGATTCATTGTTCTGTGACTAAGTATATCTGAAGTACTTAGAAGTAAAAATGCCGAGCATATTCAAATTATGCGCGATGTATGTAGAGACACGTGTTGTTAATTTTTTAATACCAGGTTGGCAACTAAATTATTGCGATATTTCCATTATAATTTGCCGACAAACAACAATTAAAAAAACGCAATTACTTAGTTGCCAATCCAATATAGTGAACAGCTACGAAATTACTCATGAATACCAATGAATTATGTTCATTAAAATTCATGATCATTTACTTGTGAGATGAGCGCATTAGATTATTTCTCGTTGCCGACGTTTAACGGTATTTCTCAAGAATCTCAGGGCAAGTTACGTCACAGAGTGACGCAGAGGACGATTACCTACAACACTTATCTCGCCAAGACGTCCATCGAGACGTCTCGTTCATTGTAGAGCCGTTCAGTAATGGTCTATGTCTACCTATTTATAATAGCCTCTGAACCATTCAATGGACATAGAGGCCGAGGCCCGCGTCGCTCCATTTAACATTCTTGCATGTCCCACTATGCGTCAGTCCGGTGGCCAAGAAATTTATTCAAATCTATCCAAGTAGGTACTAACTCTCGGAGAATATCGATAGAACAATTAATCGTATCGATTAATTTCTAATTTCAACAAAGGAACCCGTTAATACCTATGAGCATGGTAGGCAGGCACATCATAATCCTCTCAATCTCACAGCACCATCCGACGCGGAATTTGCTTAATCCGATTAGTCAAGGCTTTGTTCTATGGTATTAATAAATGAGTACGATAACGCACAGCTTGTCTTTTGCGAGCTTTTTCGAGCTGACAATCTTTGAGTTTTATTTCGAATCATAGGTATAAGCGAATTCGGTTTTCGACATAATCGTAACGAAATCATTAAGCTGATAAGGTTGATCATCGTTATTACGTCAAGCCGGAATCTTAGTAATATTTTTTTCTAATACGACAGTTTTTCTTAGAGACTAAATAACTGGAACTAGAACTGGCAAATAGGAGGAAATAACGAATTCGTACGTACAGATAACTACCATCAGCCGTTATTGAAATAAATAAATACCTACCACGCACATGAAACAAAATTTGATATGAACGAAATGTCATAAAAAATAAATACCAATCCGGATGCTTAGTCAACAAAATGTAACGTGAACCTTTTTTAGCAATCACGTGCCGAATTATGCTTTTAATCCATTTTTTTAAGTCGGTACGTTACCCAAATAGCAATAGCCGCGATCTGATAAAAAACACATGAATATAAATGAAATCCTAAGCCGACCAACTCTGTATCCATTCAGCCTTCGTATTGTTCGAAACTTTTAGACTCCAAAGTTGTTTTGTTGGCCATACTTTGATATGATGTTGGTAACGATCTCGATAACTAGGTGAAATTTCATTTTGAATATGGGTTAGGCTGGTCATAGACGCTTAAAACAGTCTCAAGCACTATTGGCACCTTGAAACAGACGGCGTGCACGATTGTATGAACTGACTGTTTCATGCTTCTCGTGTACGGCCAGCCTTATACTTACCCTGTATATTACTACTTTAAATAGAAATTGCTTATTTAGCTTTATCAGTTTCCAAGTCATGGAATGGACTCAAATTTGATTTTCATGAATCAATTCGCACAAGCCAAAATGATGAATATTTTGGAATGAATACTATGTTAAGGTGGTACCTATAGCTAATGCTGAGATTTGAGATGAAATGTTTAAATAATTATAATCTACAGACATTGCTGTAGGTACCTACTTTAAACAGTAACGATTGTTAATCGCAATTTCCTTTTTCAGTAGGTAGGTTTTAATTTACAATTACCTACCTGTGTACGTTCTTATCAAGAAACAATGCACAATATGATTGCGTTGACACAATAAAATCGTAATAAGTACTTACAATTAGTTTCGAAACAATCAATAAAGTTCTTACTGAGTACCTATATATAGGTACCTATTGTAAGTACATGTTCTTACATAGATAAATACATAGGTAAGAAAGAAATCTTTCAAAATAATTTTATTGGGGGATAAAGTGATTTACGAAACTAAGAAGGTAGTTTTTTTTTACTAATTTTAAACATATTAATTGGCGTACCTACGATACATAGGTACCTACAAAAGCTAGTTTTCGGACTTAGTGGAAGACTCCGCTTACTTAAACAGTCTATTCTAATAGCAAATTACGGTTATACCACAGCTTTAAGATTCATGTCTGTGGCTTATACTGATTTATAAGAGCATTTTCGGATAGTAAATGGCGTTTACGAGCGATAAAGGCGAGCTTATCCGTGCCGCAAATATGCCCAATCTGCATCTGCACGAATAGAAACCTACTTTTCAATGTAAAACATAAAACGATGGGTCAAACCGTCTGTTGAAATAAAAACTCGTCGCCACGTCGTACTTTTTTTTAGTCGAATACTGTTTTTCTTATGCTATTTATTGTTGTATTACATCATAATTACCTGAATAATATGTTACTATGCTTTTATTAGGTACATGTTTTTCAATCAAAACGGTTTCGGACGTGTCCCATCTGCAAAATGTCCGTCCGTATTTTAAATAAAAAACCGCATAACCCAATGGGTATGAGTGTAGAATATATTGTTGTTTAGATAATATTTATTATCATTAGTCTGTAGATACTACACTTTAGTAACCTCTTAACCTAAGGCTATGTGATAGTGTCTTTAATCATGTAGCAGACTGTGCAAATAATTAATGTACAAAAATAAAATGAGTCGGGAATTTTAAACAGAATATCCAGTTATTATGAATAGGTAATCAGAGAGTAAACATTATACCATGGAGATGAAATGCAACAAGTGTATTTCCAAGGTAAAAAAAGGTGACAACTTACCCTTGGAAATTTCAGTGCATACTGCATTTTTGCTCCTCGTCGGTACAGAATCCGACAGTCATTGGCACATCAACGAAATAATATGAGTCCTCCCTCGACTCGTCTGTCCTGAAGATATCAGGATGTTTAGTAGTGTTTAGATAACCAACACTACCATTCTTGAATATACAGTAACACAATAGGCACACTAAATCATCCACACAATTAGTTTTGATCCGTCTCCAAGCAAATTACTGAATCAACCCGAACTTCCGCGTTAGAGAACTCACAGTGATATCACTTGACACGAATCATCCATACAAATATATCTCGTTACACTGTCATCGAATGTCATAAAATTCTGAATAAATATTATTAAAATTCAACAGATCCTAGTCGCTACCTGTTGGCTAGAGCGCCGTTCTAATGTCACGGAAGGTCACGGACGCGAGGAAACTGCGGCAATTAAAGGGAAACGGAGTAGTTTTTGAAGATGAGGTTTACGGTCGGTTCGGTTTCAAGATTTGAGTGTTTACGCGCCCCCCTGAAGGGCCTGGAATCGACCAGGCGTCCCGCCGCGCCACTGAACGATGGAGCGAGCCTCCCGGCCGCGGCGCCGCGCGCATGCGTGCTGCGCGCACCGACACCCGCTTATCTCTATCCTGAGACACCCGCCTTTACGTTACCCGCTTCCTAGATCGCACCTTCGCCGATTCATTTAACACGAACGGGATTACGTACGCCTATAACTATTTGAGCTACGCGCGCACTCCTTGTCGCGTTCATTGCAGTCCGACACGCGACCGCCGCAATAAGCGCATTACTAAAGTTTTATCACGAGACAGCCACACATTCTGCTGGAGCAACCATTGGCGTGTTATTATTTGCCCTTGTGATAGAGGACAACTCGGTAACACATAGCTATGATGGCGAAGAATTTTTTTGGTGGGACCTACTAATTGGTTTCAATGATTCGTTTCTATGCTGTTATCATTCCACGGAAGAATGTGCAAGATTTAGATAGATAGGTACCTAACAATATTTAAGCTACTTCCAATTCTACTTCATAATATTTTAAGCACTTACCTATTACGTACCTATACAAAATAAAACTCATGCTATATGTACCAACCTACCTATAGATTAATGTTTATGCTTGGGTATAGCAGTGATGGTATCATAATATAGATAAAGCGTATAATATTATGAACGTTCGATACTATTGCGCGATCGTTATACTTTTGTCCCAATTCTGAGATTATAACTTTAGAATTGACATTCTTGACACAGATTTGATAATGTAAATAAACACGCGTTTACTTTACCTTCGCAATAAGACTCTCCATTTTTAATGTTGGGGCACAAGGAGTCAAAATCAGAAAATAAACAATTTTTTTGCCCCGAATTACTATCAGGCATCATATAAACATTGTTCCACGAGAATACAGTTAAGAAATGTAGGTATCGCCTCCGACATCTTAATTAATTTAGTTAATTGTAGCGTCGCTGTCATCGATAAAAAACGTTCGACGTGTATTGCGAATACGTCAGACTCTGCTCTGTTTTTCTGGTCCGCGCTTATCTCATGGTACCAAATTACCTTTGCTGAAGATACATGGTCTCTATTACCCACATCAGTAGGTTAATGTTGGTACAATTGTAAAAAAGTAGGGTTTTAGGTAGATTCTTACTTGAGCAGTTGCCAACCTTCTATACAGAAATTCATTTAAGTTACTTATAAACAAATCTATGTACATAATTTTCATTTTTCTGTCAAGATACGAGCTCCTTCGCCTAGCCCATGAGCAATGATTTAAAAATGAACCTTTTTCGTGTACCTTTTTCTAAAAACTAATTGATCTAGCTGGACGAACCCTCAAGGACGAATAAATGAAACGAAAGTCTCGTAATGTTCTCGTATATTTTCAGCATCTTTGTATAAAATTTACATAAAAATAACAATGATAGCGGTAAGCGAAATTATATTCGCTAATAATATTTAATGATCGCCAGTTGCCTTTTAATCAAATTGTACTTAACAATAATTTGAAGGACGTAAGATATAAATGCTAGGGAATAAATCGTGACACAGAAATGCATTAGTCGTGATCGCGATCGCAAAGTTATATATAAAATATAAGGGCGGGCGCAAACGTCCGGAATTTTTCAGAAGCTGAATTGATAGTTGGGAGAGCAGGGTTGAAAATGTCAAGGGTAAGTCTTTTTTTATTACGGAAATGTTTGCGTCGGCACAACTTCGGTCTGACTCTTTTTATCCTGCTCTCCCCTAAGTTTAAATTCAGAATCTGAAAAATAGCTCACGTCTGCATCAGACTCATAAAAATCAGAATCTGATTCCTATTGCAAATCCCGGACGTTTGCGCCCGCCCTAAGTCATTCATGTTATGACAGATGAACAAATTGAAGTTGGCAATTTATTGAAGTTTAAATTCAACAGCATTGCAGCCGTATTTCCCAGAGGAAGTTTTCGAGATTCATTTGAAGGCAGCTCGTTGGCTGCGATATGGTAATATAACGTTTCATGTACACGCCTCGTCGCGATTCATTCGCTAGCTATGTGCGAGAAAGTATTGCATACAATACATAAGTTTCAGACTGTACCATTATACTACGTTGTCAACTAATCCACTTTATAGCCATTCGAACACCTAAAACATTTATGTCGTAAATATATCATTATGGAATCTACTAATTTACCTCAATCTATTTTGAACACATAAACTTATTAATACAGTATAATTTGAATTTTATTTTTAATTGTTGAAATAGAGTAAAGCATCAAAATTGATTTTAAATTAAGATTACGTATTCATCTGGCACCCGTCATCTCGACCATTTAAAATAGCAGCTATAGTTATATTATATTCTAAGAGTTCATTTCACTCGCAACTGTAATAATATCCATCAAGACATTATTCAATGTATAATAAGCATTGTAGCTTCAACTTAATATATTTGAAGCGATTTAGAACGTACATTACCATATTATTCCAGTGTAGGTGGTTAAATAAGTAAGTAATAAAGAAATATATTCAACTTTTAAAACCCCTCAAAAGCCTCCAGATTCCAAAAAAGTTTAAAATATTGCCACCTACTCAGTAGCAGAAAGAATTCGTTTTGAACTCGATTGATATTTTACTATTAATACAAGCCAATCTTTCATAGATTTTACTAGTCAATGTAGATTTTTTTAATATTCTCATCGCGTTAAATTTTAACAGAAATTGTAAAAGAATTTCCCAAATCGTAGGAACAAAAAGAAAATTGTTAAAAAACCGCTATTCGTTTGGTACAAAAACTACAGCAAGTTGTGATTAATTTAACCGTGTTTTAATCAGATATTTTCTTAGTTTATGTAGATCATCAATATGATAATCAATCGGACGATGAGAATCGAATAACAACAATTTTCTAATGTATATAACAAGATACGCATAGTTAACAGTACGATATATCAATAGGTAGTATCATAACAATAGTCCCGAAACTAGCGATTCTATACTCCTTCTAATTGGGCACCCACACTAATTCAATGACAAGGACAACAATTCAGTCAACAACGAATTTAAATATCATGGAAAACAAGTTTTCTAATATTTAAGCTAAGTTTCAAGAGGAAACAATAGTGTAAGCACCAACTAATGACAATGAATACTCAAGTTCAATAAAACATTTCAGTAATGATTTATATTTAAAATATTTAACCACGTAAACTAATTTTAAAAATGGAAGCAGCATCATAATTTTTTTTAAAAGATTCCGCAATTGACATGATGTTGTTTGATTACGCGCTAGAATAAGACCACTTTGTTCGTTTGAAGAACAAGCTTAAAATTATTTTAAAGTAAGATAATATCTCACTTAATCATAATGTTTAATTATGTACAAGAACAATTCCATAAAACTGATTTTGGGCCGTTATATACAGTCGTAAGACTCATCGGTAACTTTTCAATTAACACTACAAACAAACTATTCGTTCTGTGAACGCTCCAATGATAGTCATATCAGTGGAAAGAGCAGCTCGCATCACTTGCGGAGCTACAGCGTCTTTGACTTTCAACGTGAATTCCCGTCGACTGGGAGCGGGAAGCGCACCTCCCATACCGTTAAGAACCCTCGTCCGTCCCGCGGCATCTAAAGGTTTCCCCTCTTCACTATTCCCAAGTACCTTCCGCACGCATGCCGATTTGCACGCCTCCTTCTCTGCCTCGAATAGTTCCCGTGCCGCAATCTCATAAGTTCGCCTCTTATCGACGCCTCCGATTGACGCATTGTTGCCGGGAACCTTTTCTGAAATAGCCTTTGCCGCTCCCGCTTTTAATATCGCCGGCAATAATAGTTCAGCTACGGCACCGATCGTCCGAGAACGCAAAAAATGCAAAACCTGTTCGGCTTCCCTCGTTCCATCGAAGAGTCTACGCTGTCGCGATGCTGGAACAGGCCTGGCTACACTCCAAGCTTCCATCCAAGGATTACCTGTCAGAAGCATCCGATCACTCAAGGCCCCACCGCCATCTGGTTTCCAATCTCGAGGAGAATACCATTGAACAAAGTCACACAATTCTGCCCCGGGATTAGCGGCTTTAAACGCTTCCATATCAGAAAGAAGTGGAGCACTCATCATTCTTGCCCAAACTTCTGAAGCTTTTGCATTTTCACCCTGCTGAGCCATGAGCTCAGCATCTTCTTCTAATTGATCCTCAGTTTTAGGTGCTGGATCCTGCGAAAAAACAGATAATTTCATTTCGCTCATAAAACTACAGAGAGAGTGATGCTTGTCATATATTTATCAAGAGTTATTACCTACTTAAGACAAATGTAATAAAGTTATGTTTATTTATTAAAGCGTGAGTTAAACGATATTTTATAGTGATAGCACATAATTATCATAACGTCCGAAGACATTAACACAAAGCTACTTAAGACTATTTGAAGTGAAATCTGCATAAGAGAGTTTGTTTTTATCGTGTTTTTCCAAAGTCATTTGCACATAGTAAAACAATCTTGTATTCTCGGGGCTTTTTAATTTTAGATACCAGGCTTTGTATTGAGTTTAAAAATATATTGAAATGTTGAACAAAGTACACAATAATACATGTATCGAAAGCAAAACAAAGACTAGGAAGGATATAGTGGGCTCTTCAGAAAAGGCGTAAAAAGGGCTCGTTTTCCGGGCCGGCGAAACATGGGTGACTCCTGTGGTTTTGTCCATCTCCATAGGCGACGGTGACCACTTTCCATCAGATGGCCGGTCTGCTTTTTTCGTCAGTCCTTAAGAGGACAAAAAAAATACCTGTGTCCGCGGAATATACAGAGGTGCACCATTCTTTAGAGTAGCATTCTCGAGACGGCTAAGGCGGCCTGCAGGCCGATCCCATGGCAGTTGGTCTTCTGCATGTTCCTCGTCAGAGCAATCAAAGAACTCGTCGTCGGAAGAGTTGGTCATTGCAGTACCCTTGCTTTCCAAAGCTCGCTTGATACAGCAATTGAGCAGCTGCAGCTTTTGGTGTAGAAGACAAGTTCGAGCATTCGGAGCACCATTTGAGACTCTGAAAAATGGTTAACTTTAAGATCTTAAGACTACTACTACATCAAACTGCAAAAAATTGTAACGGTGACTGATAGATAGACATGCAACGACTAAACCAGTTAACCTAGGAGCATGAACGATTGTTCTTATAGTAGTACGGAGTAGAGTTAAAGAACTATTTTTAAAACTTCATCCCTTAAAGGAAATCATTTTAACACGATTCTAGTCATAAATGCATTACAAAGGTATATATGTATATGTTTAACATAATATTGTAGTTATGTTAGTAACATTAATAGGAAGAGAAACTAACGCAGACTAAAAATAAAAACATCTGATTATATACTTAATTGGTTTTCACGACACGAAGCTAATTTTATAATGATTGCAGATTCAATTCAAAGTACACGCTCAATTTTTGAACAATTTGAGGCACTATTAAGCTGTACGCAAATAACGACGCGTTAATAAAAGAACAAGTGTCACGTATAAACAACTTCGTTTTAACTTTCACTTACAAGGCAATTTTGAAGATAAATACATGACCTCGAAAAGAAAGCAAATAAATCAAGAGAAGGCGCTATGACTAACGCAATATGCGAAACGTTTTCTCTTTCACGTATGCAAATTCGAAAGACTTTAACAGAAATGTAGCACGTATGAGCAAAAGCTTCGTAAGCGGTGACACCGAGGTGGCAGTGACACACGAATGGATCTCACCGGCACACCTGATGCCCATCGCAGGTCCCAAATATTTCTCTCGAATTCCGCGCGTCGCGTCGCGCCGGTGCGTCGCGTCGTGACCTACAATTGCCGCGAGCTAACTTAACCGCGCAAAGCGTTTAGAACCGTTATCATATTGAATTACAAATGTGTAGCGAGACGACCATGAGGCATCGAAGCAGCTTCATACGATGCTTAACGAGTAATCGGTCGGTGAACCGTTTGTTTACCGAAGTCGGT
>LGAG01000213.1:412373-428668 GCA_001278395.1 Lerema accius
ACTATATTGAATTACAAATGTGTAGCGAGACGACCATGAGGCATCGAAGCAGCTTCATACGATGCTTAACGAGTAATCGGTCGGTGAACCGTTTGTTTACCGAAGTCGGTGTGCCTACTACAGCCGGGTGTAGGTCAGGGCGCTTAGTGGGGCCTGCGCCGGCGCAGTCCGTCGCCGACGAGAGCCGAGAGCGCATCCACCGCGCAGACATGGGGTCTCGCCCGCAGACCTAAACTTACGCAGTTTCTTAATCGCCGAATGAAAGTGACCCCTTTCCCGCTGTTGTGATCCAATTATGAAAAACTAATTATAAAAATTCGATTATATTGCGTGACAGTGTACTCCGAAAGTGGCCAATTTCAAAGGATTTACAAAGATTAAACCAGGATTTATAGCGAAATGGTAAGTGGTAAACAATTTTTTTTTTATTATTTGGAAAAAAAAAATTCATAGACATTTTCCATAACTTATAATGAATAAAAGTTTAAGGGAACGTCAGTAAGGATACTATATTATGTATATTTAACTTTTTCTTATACTAGCACTCTTACGTCTATTGGTGCGCCATTTCTGACCTCAACAAAACACAGGAAATAAACACAACCGGTGTAAAGTAAAATAATAGCTTCTATTTTTTGCATATTTCATAACAAAAAAACATTTCAGGTTTTAATTTCTGCTTGATTGCATTTTTTTAAACATTACATTATATAATTTTTTTACGTTTTTTTTTTTTAATTTCTAAGCGCACTTTTTTTCCTGAAACATGCAGTTACTAATTACTTAGCAGACACATTCCTTGCTCTGTGTTAGTACTTATTAGGTGTTTTCTTGTTAACCATAATCTATTGGTTTATCGCATATCATTTTACACATAATTTATTAGCAAGATTTTTATTCAGAGAAAACTAGACACAAGCTAGTTTAAATTCATAAATTAGCGCATCGTTTATGTCACCTTGCACTTTCACATTTAATACGAAAATATCTCTAACTACTTAAAAGACACATAATAATATATCTACATTAGTAAATATGTTTTCAACACAATAAGAAAATCAGTATACATAAACAAAAGACTGTCACATCACCAATACAAATTGACTGCATTAGGTTGCGCGTATGTCGAAAAGTGACATTGATCATTTTATTTTATAAAAGATTATCTTATAAATATTCTTTGTACATTATTAAGTACGTAAAGAAGCTAGCTACAGCATTATTGTCGAGAAGGCCACTCAACTCAAACGAGCATTGCCCCAAGTCGAAACTACTCCGCTAAAGCTGATGTTTCACTTCTAGTTAGCTAATATTCTCCGTGCGCATTCAGTAAATTACTACATGTTAATTATCCTGCAACTTTATTGTCCAGGTGAAATACGAGTATGTTCATAAATTTATATTAAACAGCACTAACAATTAACAAACTACGTAACTAATTAGTTCTATTTATAATTAAAGAGGACTAACAAACTAGGTAACTAAGTAATTAGTTAAAAAATAAAAGTCGTTTAAATACAACTGTTGTTATAGAACTCCTAAACGACTGCAACGATTTCAATAAAGAAATTCTTATGTATTCTTGCGTTAAATAAAATAGCTGTCAATTCTCGAGTGGCATATACGAGTATATCCTTGAACGCGTTATCTCTTTTTAAAATTCATTTATATAATTAAACTTGATTCATGCAGGCTCTTTATAATTATAAGCAGTAGACCTAAAGTTGTCCCTCATCGTCTGCAACATAGCACAGTCAAAATGTAGACAGCACAATATTTTATTTCATTATCTTGTACCAAACATGCGGGGTTAAACCTAAAGCACAGACCAAAAAATATAAAGACGCAGTCTTCGGAACAAAGAAATGTAATAACAAATGATAACGTTTCCCGGTACTACATTTCTCAGCAGACCGTGCTCGGTGACATACTCGTATTATGTCAGATCGTAAAGAAAAGATCTCACTTACTTGTTTTGTGCACTAAGTCTATTATATTTTTTGGTCTAAGACCTAAAGTTTAATAGTACAGAATACAACATATCGACTGGAATGAGGCGTAAATATACAGTTTTCAATCACAGGACTAACTTTCAAATTACGATGAAATAAAAAGGTAAAATGAAAGCCCCTTCGTAAAAAGCAAGCGTTGATTATACTCAGCATCGGCAGCTACGACGGCGGATTTCCAATCTAATATCAAAGCCGAGCGTCAACAGATCACTAACAGCGAAAGTTAATTTTTTGGTCTCGTCATTGGAATGAAATTGTTCTCTTCTATCTCGGACACTATTAATTGCGCATTTAGTATTTAAAATTAGTTTTCTTTAGTTCGTGGAAATTATTGAAAACAAATTACCAAAAAAACACCGTAATTAGTTTATTTAGGTACCTACGTAAGATAGTAATTACATCATCTAACTTTATAAGTGTTTAACTGTATAACAAACATAATTAGGTATACCGATTTTGTCATCTATTACAATACAAAATTTTATGAGATAGGTAAGTGTACAAACACTCGTTGTCTTGTATTACTTACTTCTACTTTTTGACTGCATTATAAAGAACTCTAAAAATGTTAAATCATCTTTTAAGCTTATTTATAGGGGCTACACAGGTTCAACCAACTTTTTGCTCCTCTACAATTTCATGAAAGTTAAGGAATTTAATGAATCTTTGTCTATCGTATTAACAGCATTTGTTACACGGAAGATATTTGAGTGGACAAAAACCGACAAGAACTTGTTGGAACAATGAGCAGAGGTAACTGTGCCATTGATTACTCGGCCGTCTTGTCGGCGCTCCTCTAACCCGTGAGACCACCATTGTACACCTGTGTAATTATCTTCGACTTGAAAGAACTTCGATATAAGTGCTTAAGGCCCCAGGCAGAAGACCAGTTTATTTGTAGTGCGATTGTCGACTCGAGACACTTTTGTTGCTTGGTTTTTTGAAAGTTAAAGTTTTCATGACGTTAAAATAGGGCCTTGAATCTACATATAGATCGGGACTATTATAGTTATCTATACCAATAATAAAACTATGACGGAGTCAATTCCCCTCATTGAATATTTTCAAAAATTCTATTGTAGATAGATTTCTTATAAATATGCAGACAAACATATTTTTGGAAATTATTGCCATTAGTTTGTAGTTAAAACTATTGAATCGTTCCAGGATTACAGTTTTTAAGGCCTTTTGAAGGACTTTTTCAACATTTTATTGCGGTTTGCGTCCGACATCAATCGGACGCAGATTGCGCCTCATCCGCATGAGGCCTATGTATTTACTGCCTATGCCCTACAAACACTAATCGTAGGTTAACTGTATAGGGTATAATTTCATATAAATAATTAATTATTGCTTTATTTAATGGTAACATATTTTTTTGTTTTTTTTTTAATAGCTAATTTTTAAGGTGGAAGTAGAGTCGACTGGTTAAGACAATTTCGAACATCTTGTGGTCATCCAACTTTTGAGAAGGGTTGAAGAATATTTAATATTCTAATAGGTTTAATTATGTATAGACAACCAAAAAAAAAAGCTTAAGCGAAAAACTACATATGCGTCACTTTAAAACTACCCATAGTATTAATATACCTCAAACTAAGTAGAGCGAATGGGCAAAACCGCGGACCACAACTAGCAATAAATAAACATTTACACGCAGAAAGTTCCGCTCAAAATTAATCAGTCGCCTCTAATACGATGCCACAAATGTTTCTTCTCAATTTAACATAATTCAAGTTAAGACTAGATTGTCGCGGCGTCTCTTTGTTAATTCTCTTCAAAGTTAGCGAGCGGTGAACTTATTTAACTTTTATAACTCGTGTTTAGAAGTAACAGTCCATACACGGATTAGACACTGGAACGTTAAGTTTGGCGAAAATTGACTAATTATTTTTTATTAACACTTAACGAATACAGCCCTTAGTAGCTAATTAAGTTCCGTGCCTTGCATCTTATCTGTTTGTTCGTTAAAGTCGTTTTACCCAATAACTAGAAGACCGAGTAGGGGGGTTGTTCTGCAACAAATTGTATTTATTATGCTTTGGTTGATTACTTAGTTTATCAAATCCCGATATACCTAAATTTTCATACTCCTAAACGATTCTCTTAAATACACCACAATTCCTTCCCTATATGGCGATTGTCAATGGGAATACATAGGTAAATGGAATATCATAAAGATATACAACTTGAGAACATAATACTCAATTTATCTGTCATGTAATTGACACGCTTGCGATTTAAACCCAGTACCCCCTGTGTGCTAGAGCCACTACTAAATGGACTACAGGCTATAGATATGACTAAAAATAATAATATAAAAACGGAGAAAATATCTGCGTTAGTACAAGTAACGTACAGCTCGAACTCTGCGTCGTTAAAACGAGCACTTTAAAGCGTTAGTTAGACTTATTTATTATCTTTAGGTAGCAATCAGTACGAAAACGAGAATACGAAGACATGCATGATCATTAACCCATCGGGGTGGCCTCTAGAACCTTCTCAATTAACATGCAAATACAGTGAAAGTTTTTCCTTTAACCACACCTTACGCTGAACGTATAAAATACGAAACTTCTGTTTAGAATTTAGAATGCTAATTAAATCATAATTATCTTTATTTATTTCATGAATAGTTTTTATTAATTTACGTCCAACGAAACCAATAAGTAACAATAAAACTATTAAATAAATAAACTCAACCAATATTGTTTATTTGCATATGATGAAAGTAGCTTACATAATATTTTAGCAAACAGCGTTAAAAATACGCTAAACAATTTACGGACGAATCATGCTACACTAAGTTTTAGATTATTATTTATTCTAAGATTATTATTGAAATTTGATGGAACTGATATATGACTGGTGAAACTTTTCATTTGAATACTGAACGGCAATGCTTACCAATAGATAAATGATAATGACGATAGAATTTCAATCGCACATCGCATTTTGTATAAATTAAATGGTTAACCTCGATATGTTTTAAATTCAACATTAGGACATTAGAAGCATCGGATATTTGCGTAAATGTGGCGTATATTATAAATATTTCGAACATGATTACACCTAAAATATTCGTATATTTCAAGACTCCAAAAACTATGTTCTTTAATGTCAATATTATAAGTTAATTCTACATAAAGAAAACGAAAAGTTATTTAAAAAAACTAACGATGTCAAAAATTACACTTTCATAAATCAACTTCCAAACATGACACCGGTTTTAAGTTTCAACCATTTTTCTAAAATAACGGTTCTGTTGGGCCATTTTTCAAAAATGAATACGAACCTATAACTTTTAACTACTAATTTATGTATACGTGACCAAGTCGTTATCAGTATGAATTATTAAAAGACAGTTTTATGACCTTAAAAAGTAATGGTATTCAAAGTAAGATCACGCGCAACTAGAAAATCCGCTTACAATAGGGAAAATAAAACATGACATGTAGTTTATTGACCTCGCGGGACCGAGTCACAGGTGCCAGGCGAGGCATTCGCATTCGTCTCCGTCACATGTGCGAGCTGAAGACGGATTGGCGGACATCGACGTGCATTACCACTCTAATGCGATTGTCACTACGCTGTACCGTAAACACCAGGAATTCCTACAAGAAATTGCTTTATAAACTGTACTCGAATAGGAACACCTGCGAACCATCTACGTTTTTTACTTAAACCTTGGGTATCGTGAAAAATTGGGAGCAAAGAGGCAAACAGAAAACTAAACGTTACGATGTCATAACCGGTATATGAAATCTTTTGGGAGATAAAACTAAGGAGACCCGTTCTTGTTAAAAGCCGACAAAATCACGCCATACTGGAACATGTTTAATAATAAAAGTCAAGGGAATTCAGTTAGCGAAGCAATCTTCGTCGGTACATCGTCGGAACAATCTTTTCCGTTAGCTCATTTGAGGTCATGGGTTTAATACGTCCCTAGCTCATTAAGCGCCCATGGGCCCTGGAATCTATAATATTCTATGAGGCCGGTATAATGATAGTAATGAATGTGTGAGGCGGTCGGCGCGGCGGTCGCGCGCCAGTCGGCATCGCGGCCAACTTCCCCTCCTCATCTTGGAAGTGGATTGTGGAACCATTAACGCAGTGCGGCGTGCCGATGTTTTTACGCGCTTTTCCAAACTGAGCACAGCTAGAGCATCTTCAGTTATGTACTGTTTTATTTACCTACAAAACGCACCAAAAAAATATTATCCCACTAAGTACAATTCCATCTCATGGAAGTATTGCAGGTAGTAATGATGTTGCTTATCATACGCCATATAAGTTTTTAGTCATTGTCATTACTATTATACTCGTACATACCAAGCTATGTAGAACTTGCATTTACATTTTATCACTGTAGAGGGGCTTGCTTGTATTTCGTTGCGGAACTAACTCTGCGTGGAAGCACGAAGTACGTGAACATCGGTGCAGTACAGACACCAAACGAAGTGAAATTAGACTAGCAATCATTTTCAGAATTTGAGGTTAAGTTGTATAACCGGAAGTTGTTTAATTACACACAAACACATCCGGACGTGCTCCTTATTCACAAGTTTCCCGCCGTTACTGTCGGAAGGGACGGACAAAACGAGCACCTACATTATGCACGCTCTCTAGCATCGTGAACATTACAGTTTTGCCAACATTACCATTTACCAACGACCGGTCGTCCGCGCAAATTCCCCGCATTTGTAAAATCGACGTGCATTTTTGTTACGTGCCCGCGAATTAAACCTTACGTGAAGTATGTAACTATGAACGTCCGTCCGACTCGGGTTACGTCTTGTTACATTATAATTAACTATAACCAAATGTTATGTAAACGTAATTTTATTGAAGGTAATAATTTCATGCATTATTAAACTTCGTGTATCTATAAGTAACTAATGTTGCATCCCAAAATGGCTATCACAATGATATTTGATGCTTCACTAGTGGAGGCTATACATCAAAGGTGCGATTATATAGCACCCCGAGAGTTGCACTATTTCCCGGATAGTAAAGAGGAGGTTTTAGTTGATTACAGAGTCAAGTCAAGTCAAGGCAACCTTTATGTTGGCATTTTATTTTTAAGATTTCCTCCTCAAAGAAAACAAGGCACCCAAGTTAAACATAGTGTGTCACCCGACCAAGACGCACGTACTGGGTAATTATGGGAAGTTGCGCTTTCTAAACACATTCATGAAATATTATTTTACGCCCTTCACTTGACGTACACAGCTTGTCCGTAAACAATTGCTGTTCAAAAAAAATAAACGTCATCCATATATTTACACGTCATGCGTTCAACTTGATTACTTTTAAACCTCTGACCTATAAAATTCTAGGTCTGACTTTGAAACAATTAATTTAGACTTCCTTTGTTTTTTCTTACTTCTTTCTTGACGCTAAATAACGCTGTCCATAAACTAGAATGCATACAGATTTAATTAAAATGAAAAATAGCCAACAGAGCACAAAGTTTAACACGCTCTAATACCGTTTGAATAAGAGAGGTATTCTCAAGTTCACGGAACAAAGTGCTTTGTTGCTGAAGCTATAAGCCCTACAATTACGTAGCCCTACGGAGCCTTAGCTTCTAGCTTCTACCACACAATGGCTTTGTGGTATTGATATACAGGGAACTATTGCGATAACAACATTGTTCTTTATACAATACTTTAAAAACAAACAACTTACAAGGCCAAAAGTACAAGAATTTCCTAACTTAAACGACTGTCCGGTCTTCTAGTACTTAATAAATAAATCCTGTTTGACAAAAAACCCTTGGTTCTTACTATATTTTATTACTTTTACTAATTAATAAAAAAAAATCAATTGGTCATTCACCACCATTTACCAAATCACGCGGCGCGGTTATTATTAATAGTGTTGTAAAATTATTAATAAGTTTCAATGAATCAAAATTACCATATAAGATTACGACAAAAAAAGGAAAATAACACTTTGTTAATTAATAAGAAAAGATCACACATTGCATCGAACCTCAGGAAATTGGTTTCGTTTTTGACTTCGATAGAAACGCATGTGCGTAGTAGTCGTGCGTGCATAGCAGGAAACTGTCATTTCAGTCACAATCGGTGATGGAATACCACATGATTAGAAAATCCTTGGTGTACGTGTCTATCCTTGTATATGGTGTTGTCTATAAAGCCCGGAATGGGAGCCTCGAACTAGGTCACGTTGTACCGGCGTGGCCACAGCTTAACGGGGGTCTAATAATATCGTGACATTCGACTTACTACTTTCCCTTCGAAACTACTTATACCTCGTACTGCCGATATAGAGACAAAACTAGTTGGTTAATAGGCACATTTGACTTCGTAGACCTTGCAGTATTAGGGCCATTCCACACGGAGTTTTTTTGGACGCTTCGATAATGCACGTTCTCAGCACGTTTTAATTCGTATGAACTGACACGAACGCAAGTGGAACGCACATCAAACGTGCGTTTATAGAAACGATGTAAATGCGCGTTGTCGACGAGTTCAAAAACTTCGTGTACAGAGTCAATTATCGTTATTAGTTGTGAAATAGACACGTCGTAGACTCTGGCGTTTTACTATTTAAATTAATGTGTGATATTTTGTATTTCCACAAAACCTCAAAAAAAATTGAACTGAACGTTGAAAAACTTATGAATACTATTGAATGTAAAATTTAATAAAAAGTTTAAACAAAACATGAAAAGATGTACCTACCAGCGCACATAACATATCGATTTTTAAAGTAATTCCAAACATACTCTTTTAAATATGCCAATCTTAGTTTGGATTATTTTTTGATGAGTAGATTTATTCATTGTATACTAATTAATTAGATTACGTTATATTTTTTAATGTCTCCGTGTCAAGGGCATCACTTTTATTGCTATTCATTGAATTGCAAAATGAGCTCGGCACCCGTTATATTTATTCAGTTTAATATGAATTTAAATAGATGACTAAATTAATTATCATGATTGATACAATTAAAAACGTTAATGTGTTCATTATTAATTAAAAATTATATTGGTATTGAATTGAATTATTAATTTAATAAAACTACTGGGAAAATTGAAACTTATTAACGTACCTATTCTTTGTGTACGGTATTACCCCGAAATTGTTAATCCGTGTAGTGTGGTTCCTATTTGGATTGAACAGTTACGATAAATAAAAAGTAAATATAATAATTAAAGTTTAAAGTTATAAGATTAATTAAGTTCTTCAAATAATCGATTCGAACTTCGAATAATTACTACTTCGTATGTAGCGTTCCTTCCGCTAGCGTTCTACAAATTCCATTCTAACCTCTGCACAATTTAAGAAAACATTGTGAAAAAGTTAAATAAGTATGTCCAAATACGTGGCTTATACCAGGCTCTCATAAACTATGTCGTAATGTACACAGAACACTCGGGAGCGTTGTCGAGACAACTTCCGGAGATTTTCCCGGAGTTTGCGGAAATTTGAAGTCGCGGGCCTTCTGACTGCATCCATTTTCATATTGTATTTACATTGTCTTGAACTAAATTACACGCTTCTATTATAAAGTAGTAGCTGACATGGCAGATTGTTCTAGAATATTTGCATTTTTCCATACATGTATATTTCCATATGCATGGTATTTTTGTGGGTTCTAGAGTTTAATTTAAGGATTTTATTTCACATATTTTATTAGTATTTTTTATAGGTAAATCCAAACAGAACAAAAAAAGTACAGCGAAATGGATTGAGCCATTCTAAGTTATTGTCAGTCAAACATACTTTTTATATGTAAGATATAAATATGTAAGTATATAGAAAATTCCAACTGCCTTGCTTATAAAAAATATGGACCTCTGTCCAAATATGAAATCGGAATTGGTGGCAAATAATACAGAAAACAAACATTTCGTTTAATCCGGGTACGGGCACGAATAAACGTTTAGCGATAAAGGTCAATGTATTCAGGTGTTATATCGTGTTTCGAATGATCCCGCGACGTAATTTGAGGAACGTGCTCAGACTGCCCCAGTTAGGACGCGACGAGACTCGCATGTTACCACGTCACGTCACCACGTCACGTCACGTCGGCAATAACGTCATTATTGTCATTGTTTCTAATAATAGCCACACGTAACGATTGCACTATCGGGTTAAGTGATTGATGATGTGGCGATATTTTTTTATACAAAGATTGCTTTGAAATTAATAATAATATAACACATAAAAGTAAAAAAAAAAACACAAATTATATTTTACATTTAATTGCACCACATAATTCATACCTTCAATGACAAAAAAAAACAAAAAGTGAAAAATTATGTCTCTAATAAACTTTTACTCATAGCCAACTTGGACACAAGATACAGTCAAATCGGAGTTTGGATACGAAAATGATAAAAGCCTTATTACCTATTGTTGAAAACCTTAAATTTACAAAGTTAGACACAATAATTATCATCAGAATGATACTATGATACTATAGTTATAACAACAACACTAGTTCCAAAACGTACCAACAGATGTCGCTACTAGTCGTCTGAATCGCGCTAACGACTTATCAGTGTAGAATGTATAAGAGTGTGGGCTCGCCGCATTGAGTTCGATCTTTCCAAGGTTCAACGGGGAATGATGATCGGAATTAACACGCGTCTGCGTGATGTCCGCCGCCGACTGTTACGCTTTGGCGGGCTAAAATCCTACTGACCCCTACTTTTGAAAGATCATTAACTAAACTATCATTCATATTACTATATTTACTGACGTGTTTAGCGTCTATTAGTATCTCCACGATTGATCGCTTGAGCGACGCATTATTTTATTAAAAACTTTACGTGATTTAATACTAGTTTGATTGCGCATAGATAACTATGCTTGCCGTTTAACAGGTGACTTTGATGAATTTGATAATGTATTTTAGACTGATATGCAGGTTTGGTTGTATACGGATATTAGAATATACTTCACACAACAGTGTAAAACTCAGGTCTCAGATTATCTCTAGACTTTTTTACACATCTACCCATAAACTAGCGATCAGTTTTGTCTAATTTAAAACACGATAAGTCCAATTAATTAAGCATTTCTAGCGTTGTTAATCTATATAATATTGCAAGATTTAAGAAAATATTACATAATATTAATGAATTGCACCGCATAATTTGAGATATCTTTTAATGTACCGAATGAATCTAATCTTAAAATTAGAGTATATCAAAACATCATCATCAAAACTAATTTGTTATTGGACATTTTTTTTTTTATTTAAACGAAAATCTTTTTATATCACGAAATGTTAAAATTTAAATTTTTCAAATTCAGGCCACGGCCAGCCACGGCCTATGCTCACCTAATTACCAATTACCAGAAAAATATTTACTTTCACGAAGCAACAACTAGAAACAATCATGATAAAAGTACCGACAAAAACGCCATAAACCAAACAAGTACAGGTCAAGCTACACGCTCTAGAAAGCATATAGACAATATTATAGAGGAAAGTAAGGAGAACCATATTTTGAACCACGTGGAAACGACTGTAGAACCAAAGTTAGGTAAAGGCCATGCGAAAGTGAATCGGTCAGCCTACTCAACATCTCGTACGAGTCGTTACATCGCCACACCGGCTCCAAGTACCGTTAACAGTGAAATCCGGTCCTCACAAATAGGCTAGTGTTACTGTGTTTGGCACAAAACACCGCCTAAGTAAGCACGAGTGGACTTAAATTTTGTACCGCAATTTTACGGTTACTTGTGTCGATTTTATCTATAATAACTGATATAACGATACTGCTACTATAACCATTAATCAATGGAGACATTTTTTTATGAATGGACTATAGAACTGGATTATATGAACAACTATCTATTCAATTTAATTATTGTAGGTGTTTTGAGGTCGAGAATAACGCTTGTACTTAAATCTGTGTGCTACTACTACATAATACAACATCGTCAGATGTAAATTGCAATTTATTTTTAATGAAATCAGTGTTTTGCCGTTTTTCGATGTTGTTGCATACGTAGATCATGGTCATGGCGAGACAACCATTTTCGCTAAAAAATATTGGGTGTTCGCAATTATATAAGCGTAGGATTAGAAAATGCAAATGTTATTAATATTTATAAGGACATTAGAGTTTCCCCGGAAGACTTCTTTAACAGTGAACATCATTATCACATTGTATCAATTTCAGTAATTTTTAAGCATAATTGTTATAGACATAAGAAGCGTCAATTCCAAATATTCCTAACACAACTTAAATTTCGTTAACAGGAAAATTCCTTATTACATATTTGATTTGGCTCATGCCATAGTGTCTTATCATAAGATAACAAATTTTAGTCAGGTTCTTTGTTCAACTGCCATCATTATTAGATGCAGTAGGTAAATACAACTGAATAATCCAAAATTCTTTTTTCTTGAGTAAGCCTTACGCTCAAGTTGTAGGCTGGCAAGTGTACGTACGTTATTGAATACTGTAAACACGGGTAGCGAGTTGAAGTAATCGAACCACCGGTTATATTGGGGACCATGCAAATGTTTACACAGCGACACATAGGCTATTGGACACGAATTCGTATCATCGATCAGAATACACCAATATCCAAATGTAAATTTCCTTTTGAGCATACAGTATCTAACTTAAATAGGGAGGCAATAATTTACGCATGCTAATAGAAGTAGGAAGTTATTAAAGTTGAGTCTCCGAGCATTGCAGATTTATGATGTTATTAAGTCTATTTGTCTTAAATGTCTCCTGTTAATTTACTACGGAGCTCATAGGGAAATTTGGTGTGTTCTTACATTAAGAGAGAAACAATTAACTGAAATAAGAAAAAAGCTTCTTACAAAGTTAAATCATGAATCTATAACGTCTGCCCATATCTGCATTAACTGCACAAGTAAATGTGAATTCCACGAGCCATACAAAGGTATAAGGCCTGGAAAAATGGATGCGAAAGAAACGCCACAATTGATTTTAGTAAAACTTGGATTGGCAGCGCGGTTCGCTGCACAATAGAGACGTAGTAACATAAATTAATTGACGATCGCACGTGCAGGGAAAGCAGAGTTTTCCGGACTAGTAGCTCGCGGCGACCAAGTGCACTTCTCTCCGCAACGGTCCGTGCGTCGCTTGATTGCTGAACGCTGTCTCATTACACGCACTGCCACTATTGCCAGCTATTCTACAACTAACATAATTCTTACACACCTCCATAATATACGATATTTTGTGCCTTAGCGTGTTATTTTTTAACGCTTTGGCTGGCTTAGATTTTTACAGAGTCCAAGTTTCCAGACGAATATTACTTATCGATCTACCTATGCACATTTCCATTTGGTTAACAGTATTTTTTTTTAAATCAACTTCATTTTAAAAAAGGAATTTCGCAAGCGATAGTGTTAAATAAGATACTACCAAAATAATGCAGGATATACATTTAAAATGTGTTTTTTTCCAGGGGTTCAATATCAATCTCCGACGTTGGCTGCTCTCAGTGCTTCTCGCTACCGTATTACGACATACACACGGACAATGCCCTTGGAAAGACACCCCAGCTTTGCAGACAACCTGTGTCTGTGCTTACAACTTAGCCAGGGAACTATCAGTACAATGTGATCAGGTACTTATTTGACTAATATTACAGTGAATACAATGATGATAACAATAAGAATTACAATTGTTTTTTTTTTCTTCCAGGTTGATTTTCCAACACTCCTAGCTGCACTTAATACAAATGCACGAAATACTATAATAGATCTCCTGTATATTAATAACTCTACTATAAGAGTCCTCAATGATGACATTTTTATAAATGTTGCAATAAGAAACCTTCAAATATCTGGATGTAAAATGAAAAAGATAAATGATAACGCATTTCAAGGTCAAGGGCCTTATTTGAAAAATCTAAATCTTCAGGATAACGAATTGTTAGAAATACCAGTGAATGCATTACGCGTGCTCAGAAACCTCTCTTTGTTGGATATATCCAAAAACCAGATAAGCCATATAGATAACAATGCATTCAGCGCTCTTAGCGAATTAACCACTTTGAAAATATCAGACAATAACGTAACACTGGCGTCTCAAGCACTTTACGGACTTGAAAATTCGCTTAAAAATCTTAATCTTAAAGGTACAAAGCAAAAAACTGTCCCGGAATGTATACGTGGTCTTCGAAGCCTTGCGTTTCTTGATCTTTCGCAAAATGGTATAAGAGAATTACCAGGACCGGATGGAAGGCATACATTTGAAGGATTGGATTCCTTAACAGCTTTAAATCTGGAGAGAAACTTATTAGTTAATTTAAGACAAGATGCTTTTACAGGAATTAAAAGCACCCTTAGCTCTTTAAGTCTTTTGAATAACCTTTTGCCAGAATTTCCAACTGCTGCGATTGGAACTTTGACAGAATTAAGGGTTTTAGACATAGGATTTAATTTACTAAATAAATTACCCTTTGACGCTTTTCTCAAAAATCCTTCAATAACATTATTGGCTCTAGACGGAAATCCATTAGCGACAGTTCCCGAGAAAGCACTGGCTCACCTCAATCACACACTAAGAGGTCTGAGTTTAGGTGGTCGATTTTTAAATTGTGACTGTCGTTTGCGTTGGATAATAGAATGGATTCGGAATGGTGAACTACAAGTTACTTCGCGAGAAAGAAATCCACAGTTTTGCGGTAATCCGCCGCATTTTCGTGATCGTGGGTTTTACAGTTTTGAGCCTAATGAACTTGTCTGTGAGCATGAAAATACAATAACACCTGAGCAATCATTTACTACATTGAGAGAAGCTAATGAAGTGAGTTCAACGATAACAACAACTACTCAACCTCATACTAGCTCATCAGCCTTGCCCATAACGACTGCTAATAATACCATCGTATCATCTACAGGCCCCACAATATCAACTGCTAGTGAAATAACAACTAAAACTAGTACTTTGTCGATTCCAACAACTATAGTCACAACAAGTGAGCGACCAAACAAGGTTCCATCAGTCCGTCCGGCTGCACCAACTTGGCGACATGCTTCTCACCAAAGGCCACCTCTAGTCATGAATTTTCCTCCGCAGAAAACCAAAATTGATGATTCTAACGAAGTAATTGTAAAGAATGCATACAGACAAGATAATTCTGTAATTATTCAGTGGGATTCAGACGTTGCTAATATTCTCGGCTTCCGAGTGGTTTACAGACTTTTCGGAGATAAAAGTTTCAAACAAGGGCCACCACTTGAAGCTAGCGAAAGAGAATTTAAAATTAAAAATGTCCCATCTCAGGTAAACACCAAATTGTAAACTATATTACGAAAATATACCACTCGAATTCTTTGCATATTTTGTAGCCATAATTACTGTTGTAAATACGATATTGTACATGTTTCAGGAATGCATCGTGGTGTGCGTAATCTCTTTAGAGGAGGTTCATGTCAGTCCGGAGACTGTGCCGTACGCCCAATGCAGAGAAGTTCGCACAGTGTCCGCTGCGGCATCAAACATGGACAAAATCACTATAGCGGCCAGTGCTGCCATTTGCGGCACAATTGTCGTAGCAGTATTAATATTCGCTGCAGCTTCACGACGAAGGTCACGCACCGTCCATCGATTACACACTCAGGCTCCGGAAAAAATGCCAAATCCCTGTTGTGGTGGGCTTACTGGAACGCCAAGTCCAAGCGGCCCACTCTCTTCATTAGCGACTCTTGGAGCGTTCGGGAAACAAAGAGAATGGGATCAAGTATCCGCGTACAGTGCTCGATCGATTCCACGTGCAAGGACGTACAACGAGCCAACAGCTACGGAACCTTTACCTGGACGCCCGGGACGAGCGCGATCACTAGCAGATGGCCAGTCGCAGCACAGCTACTCACAATCTGGCCGATATGGTGCTCCCGGATATCCCGGTAGTTTATTAGGGTCACGAACCGGTACGTAATAAACGAATCAGGTTAAATGTTTGTTTGTATACCTAATAATCGAAACTAATTGGCCAACAGATAACACTTGGGGCATATTTTGCTAAAATTGTATTTAAGCAATTCCAAAAATTATTTTCATAATTCAAATAGCTTATGTTAATTTATAGAGCATGTAATATGTGTAGAATTATAGAGTTAATGTAATTTTAAGGGACCTTGGGTAGCTTGTAATAACGGGAAAGCTTAAATTTATCTCCCCCACAAATAAGTTTCATGTTTTTTAGATCTTCGTCAATCTCGTCAGTCCTTAGGGGCAGCCTCGGAAAGGGCGTCTCGTCTATCACTTAGCGGGGCGGCGGGCGGAGCGACCGGGGG